>VZRR01012209.1:283060-388738 GCA_013398015.1 Oreocharis arfaki
CAATGGCACTTAAAGAAAGTGTGTGAGAAAAGAGGAGGGCCAGGGGATGTTGGTGGAAGAGTGAACCCAAGTTAATTAACTGAAGCTTTCCACGAAAATGTATGCAGCAAAAAATGAGAAAACTAAAGCAAACTAACAGCAGCACTGCAGCAAAACAAGATTGGGGCAGACAGAAGCAGGGAAAGAACAGTAAGAGCATGCCACACGTTATCTGAACACACTGACAGCGTTGAGAAGTGTGGTTGGTTTGGGCCATCAAAGAGATGGCCATGTGCTACTGCACGGTTGTTACTTAGCGTTTTCAGTTTACAATTAAACATGCCAATTTGAACAACTCTCCTGAATGCGGACCACAGTACCCCTGGCAAGAACTCTGTAGGATGTTCTGTGTCGTTCCCCACCCCCTCCCTCTTTTTTCAGGGAAAAACTGAAAGCCCGTTTTTACAAACAGGGATCTCTTCTGAGTTTTGATGGCTTTTGATCAGGCACTAGCCCTTCAGCACTGCCGGCCACTGTGGCAAAATTGACCACAGCAACATTCAATTATTCTGACTCATTGTGGCTGTGCAACTAAGATCCGTAACATCTGAAGACATTTCTAAGATGATTTCACAACAGAGTAGAGAAGGACACCTGAGCCCAGCTTCTTTGTAGCTACTCATAATATATGGAAATCCATTAAAATCTGACCAATATACCAGTTTTGTATTTGCATATCTGATTAAAATGCTGTGCTAAAAAAATTTCTTTTCTAATTGTCAGCATCACGTGTTCTGGTTGAATAGCTTAACTACTACGGAGGATATTATAACTTCAAGCTCTTATTCAATGGCTGTTAATGCCACTCATCAGGTATGAAATACTGAAATTAAAATTAAAACTGTTGACAAGAAGGATAAATCTCATAAGATCTTTATGTTCATTATGTTAAGAAATGATTCACAGACAAAAAACAGGTATTGATTTTAGCAAATTAAGGAAACCAGAATATGTATCACAACTTATTTAAATATCCTAAATTCTGCTTAAAAGCACAAGCTGCTGGCTTTGCAAAATTCTGGGAATGCACCCTGCCGTTTGTACTAATTGGTGGGAAATTCGGGCCTGTGTCAAAGACAACTAATTGTCTGATGAAAATAGCTTGTTTCTGACTTCAGTATGTACCACACCCCTATATCACATGAGGAGGGTTTCAAAAAGGTGTTATATATTGTCATGGTAATTATAATTGGGTTATATGTATCCAAGGTACAGAACCCATACAAGGTGATGGCATAAAAGAGGGTCTTATAAATGAGACTGTAGGGCATTTAACTAAACAATTGCATGCAGAATAAAGAGCTTACATAAAAGTGTGTATTATGCAGATCTTAGAAACCTGTGTCTCTGAGAAGACACTATTTTGACCATAATGCATTCTGTCATGTGAGATAAAATGCAGCGAACATTTACATTTCTCCCACTCACTGAGCTTCTATCACACGGCTTGCATTTTTCTCACATCAATAGGCATCTTTTTAAACATTATATTCATGTCTGTCTCTCTTGATGGCAAATAAAATTCAATAAATAAAATACTTTATGATAAATATGTTAGATTTAAGAAGCAGTTGTGATAAAATGCTCAGGTTTTCAAAAAAGATTTGTTAAAAACAAATAAATTTAACAAGACTTGTACACAAGCTCAAAATATATTAATATATTGTAGATGATGCACAGTAACATAATGACCCAAAAGGGCATTTGCACAGTTTTTCACACTGCTTAACTTACTGCTAAGTAAGACAAATAAACAACGGAACTTGGACTCAGTGACTCTGTAGATCAGATCAACACATGACTGCTGCAACAGCGTGACTTGCCAGGGCATTTCAAACCAGCCACAGTTACAGATAGCTACAGTATAGCAGGAGACATGCTCACCACAAAACCACCAACAAGTCTATTGTCACTTGGAATCCTGTTGTAGATCACCAAATACTTCTATCAATACTATAACACAAAGAGCACTCTTTTGCAGTCACCAACCAGATTGGTGTACTTGGCAAACCAATAATTTGTAATAAAATATAATTAGTGCATGCAATTTAAATGCCTTACTGTGTTCCTGGTAATAATCTCCTTTTGGGTAATTTGAAATTGCACAGTTATTGTGCACCATTTTACAGTTAAACAAATAGAAAACTTACTGCAAAACACTCAGTGTCATTTTACATTTTTGCTTCTAGCTTCTGCGAGGTGTCTACTTCTCCAATATTATTCCTAGTTTTCTTTTTTTTTTTTGATTTTGAAAATATAAAGCACATATAAAGTAAAGATTCTTGCTGTATAATTTAATTTCTTTTATTTCATTTTCAGCTTATTGGTTTCCTACTTTTTTTGTTAGTAACTACTTTAAAAGAGGGTTTTTAGTGTTTTATTATTATTTCCCTTATGAAACTGCCAGAAAAATCAAACCGATAAGGTGCCTTTCGGCATTTTTAGAAATGTAAATTAAGAAAGAACCTATCACTGATTCAAAGAGCTTAGTTTGAATCTTAGATTCAAACAAGATGGGTATTATAATTATTTTTGTTATCATTATTATTTACTTTTGAGTAAGATAATTCCATTATGTCACACAAAGTGAACCCAGACCTCTTAATTCCCAGTCCAATGGCTAAACTATATGTCAGCCTTCCTGAAATTTTGAGAATATGGGTCCTACTCCCCAAAGCACAAGGCTAAAGCACACACTTCCATCTCCACATATTTTAATCAGGTGGAATAGGTTACATATGGAGACACAAACAATTGATATAGGGTAACTACCTCTGTTTTATATTTAAGTTTTTAATTTAAAAAAAAAAAAGAGCTGTTTTATCAGATAAATATGCAACCCCACTGAAACGGCAGGGTTTCATGAACACTCACCATCCCAGCTCTTCGCTTTCTTCCAGCCATGCCCGGCAAGCCTCTTAAACTACAGAATGAACATGTCTCGTTTCAGATCAGACCAGTTTTGCACAGTAAGTCACACAGCTAGATGGAGGAGCAGGTTGAGGATAGACCATAACTGTAGGAAAATACTAAAGGCTAATATCACTTTCTTACTCTCCTCTTAATGTGATGTCAGGCTGTATCTGTGGGCATGCTCATGCTTGTGAACTGCGGAAAAGTTACAGTGGCAAGATCCATTGCTGCAGGAAAAAATTTTCTTCTACCTGCTAGAGAGTGACAAAGGCTTTCTTAAGCTTCACAAAAGAACTTCTGTTTTGAAATGGAGCTGCTGCTGCCACATCTCTCAACTTCCTCAACAAAATGCGAGGTAGTGCTCTTTACCATGAAGGCAAATTGCTTCACATTCATCTCAATGTTTGATCTTTGTGCATCTGAATTATACATTGCCCAGAGGGCAGTTACCCATAGCAGGCTTCAGCATCCCCCAGTAGCCCTAAATATTCCAAATGTTTTACGTGGTCTACTGCCACTCACAAGCTTAACATTGCTCATTCAAGGGCCAAATAACACCAGCAATTTTATCCCTTGATGCATTTATCTCTGGAATATGTTCACAACGGTCCTAGTTCCATGTTCTCAGCCAGCACTGTGCTAAAATGCTTCTCAAATAGATCCTGTTTTCTTATGTCACAAAGCAAAAATCGCCATTTGATGCCATAGTATTACCATACTGAATCAGGTTAGACTCCTTGCAGCATAGTTTAGGTACGGTTGGCCCCGTCTTGGGTCTAGGGCTTGTGCACGATGACTGCTCAAAATTCCCTTCAGCTTGCTCCTGCAGCAAGGACAAAGAACTTTGACACAATGTATTACATTTGTCAAGTCATTCAAACCACAAAATTGACTTTAGAATACAAAATAGTCAGAAATAAATTAACCCGTTAGAAGTTTTCACATTTGTCTTCTGGAATCTAAGGCTTTAATTCTAATTTTCAAGCTTTAGTTCATTGGTACATGAGATGGGAAAACCTACACTTTAAAGTACAAAATCCCCAAATTTCCAACACTTGCTAATACATGTCCTTTGTTTTTATTGCTTCATGCAAAGCAGATAAAATATCATGAGATCCCTCATGAATTAAGAGTTTGGGAACAATGGTCTTGCAGGAATTATCTAACATGATGTGCTGAAACTAAGTGACTGATATTTTAAAAAAGATTCTATAAATCTGAAATTTATATTGAAGTTCTTTGTATAAGTTAGGCATGTATAGTGCTGAAATGCAATTTCTGAGTAGGCTGGGGAGGAATTGAAAGGGATCATCAGGATTAGAAGGTGGAGGAGACATTTTAATCCTTGCAGGAAACTCAAAAACATCATGTCACACCACCACTATGGGCAATAGTTGTACTTCAAATTTTGAAAACCTGATTTAGAAGATTTCTTCTTAAAAATAGTGTTTCCTATTAAGATCACACTGAAAAACTTTTTTGGATTGAATTATTTTAATCTTTTGCTTGGAACAGAAAGCTTAAGCTGTTTTTGAAATATTTCCCTGCAATGTGAAATGGCTTAATAATTACAGTCTTATATTTGGTGGTGAAGCTTAAAAGCAGTTACCCAAACTTACAAATTATAAATTAAATTTCTGCTCAATATATTCCTATTTTTTTAAATGCTGTTAAAACTTCATATGCTTCAAAACAGAATAGATATAGCTTTAACATTTAGAAAAAAACTCTGCACGTAGTTAGCAATCATTTCTTAGTCCCGGAGACAAACTTGCAATAGTGTTAATACCCATGAAACTCTATCATTGAAAGTTACTCAATCAGGTTGACTAGTACCATTTCTTTTGAGATAGGTTTTTCTGATGTCTCAACTTCTCACTGTTGAAGCTCCATGTGTTTCTTTGTACTCTCATGCTCATGTAACAGAACCAATTTTCTCTGCAAAAAGGATTTCTGGTTAGAAACCTGTTCCCTTGCCCTTGCCATTTCAGAATCCTGCCAAAGAGAGTTAGCAGGAGTAGAGTGCAGTGAGTGCAGAGGAATGGCAAAGGAGATGTCTACATAGACTACGGCTTTCTTTTTTAAACAATTGCCACACATTCTGCCCTGCCAAATACTTGCTTTCAGAGAAATCCAAAAAGTTATAGAAGAAGTCATTCCTGGAAAATTCATTGGGTTTAAGGTAGTATCCAGTGAGCCTAGAAAGCAGGAAAGTAATAAGTCACTAACAAATATTATGCCTAAAGGAATATACAGACTGGACAAGCTTTGAAAAAACACCAATAGTAATTTTCCCCATTGAAACTAGTCCAAATTCCCACTGTTTTTCAATGAGACTACAAATAGAATAATGTCTCATCCTATTACTCATTTTAACATTGTTTTAGGATAACTATCACTCCTTTCATGATTACTGTCATTTTGATTATTTCAATGTCTAGGAAAAATAGTCACCTGCATGACTCCACTCTGCTATGTCATGTCTCAAAACAGAGATATTTTTCTCTATTTTAGGTTTATAAATCCACTAAGACACCTATATTTAGCTATTAGACATGTCATTTGGGTTTGTTTACATGGTGCAGAACTACAGTTTTCAACAACCCTTGTTCCTCACAGCAAGATATAAAAAAATTGTCCACATTTAAAGGTCTAATCTAGGACTTGGATGACCCCAGTGTCAGTTCCCTACAGTGCCAAAGACATGATTAGACCTACAAAGGCATCCTCACACAGGATCCTCACAAGATTATTTGGTCTTTATTGCAGGATCTAAGCAGACACTCTGCAGGAAATCTCCATGAGAATGCCATCAGGACTACTCAAACACATGGTCTCTGTTGCTCTCTGCCCCTGCTTCTACGCGTACACAATTTTTTTCCTTGGCTCTGTTTCACCAGAAAAGATTATGGAATATTCTGGAACCTTGTTTCGAAGCCTAATTATACTAGTATTGTCCTAAGTAGTGAACTGAATTTGAGAAATCTAGCACATCAATGCTAATTACTTCGTCAAGTATTTTGCCTTCTGAACTACTGTATAAACAGGGGGGGCTTGACACAGCTATTACATCTTATTTTTAGTGTAAACAATATGCACGCTTTACCCTATAGATAAAAGTATACATTATTTTCTAGAGTCTTGCATGAAATTTTGCAACAAAATTCACAAGCCTCTTAACACTCTGGCAGGTCCTAACAAGCAAGGTCTGTCACTTTTCCCCATTCCTCCAGCTGGCACCAATTTTATGTCTTCATTATGCTCCTCTTCAAAGGTGCCCAAGGGCAGCAAAAGGAAACCTGCTCATGCCCTTAGAGCACTCATAATCTTGACTGACCCTGCCAGGGCTCCTCAAGGCTCCTACCACCCTGTCCATGGCCCAGGACCCTGTGTCACCATGTGGCTCAGGGAGGACTGAAAGAAAATCTCTACTTGAAGAGGCAGAGTGACCAAAAATCATACCTAGGACTGTCATAAAGAAGCAGCCCAACCGCTGATGCTGTGGGAGATTTCTTTACAGACTCTGTCTCTTCTGAATTTTCTTTAAGTTTTTTCTTCAGGTCTATGTTCAAGTAAAATCTAGCTTTAAAGCTGGGGGGTTCGTTGTTTTGCTGTTGTGTTTTAAAATCACCCTTTTTCAGTACTTTAAGATCATCACTTAAAGGAAAAGGTTTAGGCAGAAATCACCGACAAAGTCCTGTTATGCCTCTCATACCAAGATCTGTGCTGTGAAACAAAGTTCTGCTGAGTCATTAGTCATCATCCCATTCCACCCCAGCCCAGTCCAAAATAAGTTCCACTTCATGTCTCCATTAACCCCACTTCTGCTGAATTCCTGCCTCTTCCATCACACACACTGCACAAGAAAGCCTCAGATGTAGCCCAGTGCAGTGGTTTGCATTTCACCTTCTAAATGCAGAAAACTTACTTTTATAGTGAGATAAACTCTGATCCAATAGAATATGCTTTAAGAACCACTTAAAATGGGTTTTAATCTGAAAAATAAATCCATCACTTTTCACTCTGGTAAGACCCTAAACTTATGTCAATAAAAATTTTGGCCTGCTTAAGATCTGCATTTTTATACATACTTAATAACTTATATTTTGTGAGAAGATTTTCAAATTACAAAAAAAGTCACAATACTGGCACAAAGTTCTTCATGTTCATATTCTTAAGGTCATATGAAAATATGTTACGCTTTCCTGCAAACGCAGTTGACATTAGAAGTCCCTGACACTTTATCTGAGACAAAGAGAAAGCTGGGGAAGCTTTCTAACCCCCTCAATTGTTATGCAAATAGTTAAAATATTGAAATGAATTTAAGGAGTTATACTCATACACGTCAGTCCTGTTATAATTTGGAGACAATGAATAATATATTTCAGACAAAGTGAAGGCAGCTATAGAAGTAAACTAAAATAGGAAAATTACGCCCACCAGGCATTTAAATTTAGGAGCAGAATAAATTATCCATACATTAAAAGGTTCATATATTTCAAAGAAAGCATAAAAAAGTTTAAAAAATAACTGAGAAAATGTAACAAAAAGCAGAATAATTCCAAACGTGATCAAAGCTGTTGAGAAAACCTATTAAATGGATATCCTTATTGCACAAAAATTATAAAATACAACTTTCACAGATCTATTCTTTTAAGAGATATTCACTTAGAATGTCTCCTGTTTTATGAAACAAGTTTTAATCTCGTACACCAAAAAAAAAAAAAAAGAAGAAAAAGCATTGAAATTAAGAGTTTTATCCATTCAAATTTCTATAGCATTTTTTCATCTTTTGCCACAATGGACATTTTTCACTTTTAATCAAGTGTACTCTTTTATCCGGTATTCTTCCAAAAGGACTTCCATACAGTCTCGTATGATTCAGTTCACTGCATATGCTATTCTTACATATGCATTAATTTAAAAGTTCACTCAAAGTATTTGATACCAGAATACCTCAATCGTTTTCTCAGGTTGAACAGCTGATTCTCCCAACATTCACCAGGGCCTAAGTTAATACTTTGTATACGTAGCACTTTCCAACCTTTGCCACTGCCACATCTGTAACAGTATCTGAACTGTTACTGTCTTGATTTTATAACAGATTTTGTTAAAAATATCTGAGCAAACTTCCATGTTTTTTCACTAAGGTGGCTTCAGAATTAGGAATAGGCAAGGTGCTCTTATTCATGTTATGACTTAAGAACAATCCTACAAACAAATTTTTTCAGACCTCCAGTGAACTGAACTAATGATATATAATTTCCAGTGAGGAGCAGGCTCATCACTACTTAATATTGCCATTTAATATTGCTGTTTAACAGAGATTACATTACACTTCCCAGCTTCAAATGGAATGAGCGTCTTCTTACCTCGTTCTGAAAGAATTAATACCTTCAAATGAATCCAGCCAAAACAACCAACACTGGTGTTACAGCCACAGTAGCACAGTTCTGTAACTTTCTTCTGTGGTCAGAAGTGGTTGCAGAATACTGCCAAATGGACTGCAAGCCTGACTGGTCACATAAAATTGGATTTCAGAGATAGGCATGAAAGCATTCTACCATCTTACAGAGTACTGACAGTATCTGACTTCACTATCTGGCTTCTGAGAACCACGCCAAGGTATCATGTCAGAGAAGTAACAGTGAGTCAGTCTGCTTCTTGCAAAGGACTTGTGGTTATGTCATTTAATTATGTGGTCACAGAGAAATGAAGGCTAGATCATAAAATTGTGCTGGAATTGTGTAAGATCCACACAATAGTGTATAAGATTCATGCAATATTAGGAGATATTTCATACTAACAAAAGTTCAGGTAGCAGACACAGGAGTATGACTCTTGATTTCACAATAGTGGGAAGGTTATTTATTTTTATTTGCCATACCATATAGACTTATTGCTCTAAGTTTATCCAGTGTGCATCCTGGGCATCTCCCAGGCACCTGCCTATGAAGGAAAATTATGCCACCAAACAGCAGCTACTATGCAGCTATTCTGTGCATTCTCTTGTGCCTGCACTAAGTGTGCCTCTGTGTGAGGTGGTTCATTCCACTTGGAAAGCTGGTTGCATTGTATCCAGCGTGTATTAAAAACATCTCCAAAGGGACTTAAAGTGTAGCAGTTTTCATGCTGTAAATCAAAGGCTCCGTTATTGCACACTTATTCAATGTATAAAAGCCACAACTGATGTAAGAAGGTCAAATCTCTGTTGAAAATCATTAGAGGTTCATCAGTATGATGTGTGCCATTATTTATAACTTAATGAATGTTAGCTAAAAATCACTTGAATAGCACTTTACTTATTAACATATTTCAAGCTATCTGTGCTCAGCGCTACCATAATTTTGGTAGCATAGCTCTGAAATATGCAAGTCTTGCTTGCTTATGGGGAATATATGGGCAGAATATGAATGTTCCAAAGGGCTGTGTTCTTTCTGAGGAAGAATAAATGCATACCAGATTCACAGTCAAGGAAATTTTATAGTATGGAATCCAGACGAGACTGATATACAATGCAGAAATTTATGCTTCTTAATTTAGCTGGTCAAGTTAAATAGAAATTATAGGTTTGCTATGAAATGATATAGGTAAGGGGTTACACAGTAGTAGGTCACCAAAGAAACCATCCCTTCTGCCTTCCAATATGCCCTAAACTTAGGTCTTTTGGGATGTGTGGTTCAGTCACTGATTGATATTTGTAACATGTTGTGGCTAGTAAAATTCAGCTATTTCACTTTGTAAGAGCTGGTTCTTTACCTGCAACTTCTGGCAGTGCAATTTCACTAGCTCTGGGTGTAGGGATTTTTGACTGATGATTCATTCATATGAAGTTCTAATGAACACATAATTACATCACTGTGTCAATTCCTACAATTTTAAAAGCTTTCCCACTCCCACCAGCAGGGATTTTTTTAAATGGCTGGGTACCTAGAATTGTCCTTTCTTTAGTGATTTGAAGAAGTAGGAATATATCACCTGAGGGCAAGGTAACAGGGATAAAATTATCCTTTATTACTTTTGGGACAAAGTTATACAAACTTTAGGCGTCCAAACCTAAGCTCTCACTCCAAAACTAAGCTTCACAAATGCGAAGAGCAAAAGGGGTGTGGTCTCTGGCTGCATATGACTACTGGCCCTGTCCATAGGCTGGCAACCTCAAGCTGCAAAGGACTGTGGATTTCTAGCTAGGTTAGGAGAGATTTGGGACAAATCAGCGTGCTTTTCTAAACTCTGACAGTAAAGAAACGTACCTTGACAGAGGGCAGAACTGTCCAGGCTTTTGCTGGAGGATTAATGAAAGATGCAAAACAGGGATAATCTATAATTTTGCATCTAAAGTATCAGGCTGAATAACTGAATTGCTCAGAGACAAGGATTTTATTTTCTCAAAAAAAAAAAAGGTATATTTTTTCTAAAATGTAGGGTCCTTTCCAGGGGCCTGATGAGTCCTAGGAAGAATCTCCAGGTCACTTAGGTGTGGGGAATCAGCTTTGCATTTTATAAGGCCAGACAGTTCCAAAATTCTGAGTTGTGCTGAAGAAATAATTGATTAAAAAATTAAGAGAAGTTAATGAAATTGTGATATAATCAAGCCATAAACTTTTGCATCTAGTATTTTTCTGCATATTCGGCACACCTTATTCTTCACTCTCTAATGTACATGAATAGCTAAATAGTGTAAATCATCATTTCACTGATCTAAATGAATCCTCATCAGATAGTTTTAACTGCAGTGTAGTACAACTCCAAATTAATCTCACTGGAAAATGAATTGAAGGCAGTTTTTAAAAGGATAAGGAAGGGTAGATTCTAATTTTTACTGATGAAAGAGGATGAGCGAATTCTGTAAATCGAGGAGCTGAACACTCAGGATGCAGAATCTTCCTTTGTATCTTTTTTCAGACAAAGAAAAGTAATGTGTCTTTCTTCTTCTTTAGGAAGAGAAAAAAAGCAAAAAAGCTCTGTTTTTCTCCCAAGTTATGTCATTTCTTTCATATACGTCTTTTCTTTGTTCAAAAAAAAGCTTTTGCCTTTTGCCTACATGCCTGGTTTTCAGTGCCATATGTCAAAATCTTACCGTCAACTTTTGATTTTATCACCTATTCAGTACACGAGAAAAAACCCGATTATTTAAAGTACAAGGTACGTGGATTTTTTTAAAATTTATTTCCATTTTAAAACCTTTTACTCCAAATCCTGGTCTTAAAATTTGGCAACGCAGTACATTTTTTTGATGTCTTGCAATTAAACCATTCTGATTTCACGTTGTCTTGAAATTATCCACTTGGAGAAAATATGTAAGAGCCCTGATTTGCGTTTCTGAATCTATTTTTCACAGTTGCAAAGTCAAATAAATTAAATTACTACAGCAGTATGTAACTAATTTTATGTAAATTAAGGTGTTAATGTTCTGAAACGCATTCCTGAAAATGGTCTGTTTTCTCTTGCAGCATTTCTTCATTAATGCCGCAATGGAAACCTAAAAATTAATATCTACAAGACTAAGTGTTGCTCCCTGACCTATAAAGGAATTAATTTTATAGATAGTCTTAGCGGTCATCTGACACTTCTCAGTAGCCCACCCAAATAAATCAACACCCCTGCCTGCATGCCAACAGAATGGGTGAATGTGGATAGACGGCTTTTTAAACATCAGATGATCTGAGCAAGTTTTAGTCATGTTGCTGGTTACATAATTATTGTAATGCTTTAGCCTCTGTTTGTAGAAGTCTCCTAACACAAGCAAAATTGACACTCTAGGTTACCAAGAAAAGACAAGATTAGCAGAATGAAAATAAGTATAATTAGAAGCCAGGAGAATGCAAAGTTAGAAACAGCCTTATTATTTAACTAGAAAGGTTCAAGTAACAAATATATTCAGACAGACACAAAAGAGGCAAAACTTTAAAAAGGTAGCTAAAAACTCAATTTCCAGCTACCAGTTTCCTCGCTTTGTCATCACATCAGATTAGACCGAGAGAAGACATGATTATCTTTTTAATTGATTTTGCGTACAGGTCCAAATTGGTTCTATGTTAATTTTTTTGTGGTGTATTCTAAATAATCATCTGGAGTATTTAAACAAACTGGGTCATGTCCTTCAACTACTTGGTAAGCAATTATATTGGCTTGAAAAAACACAACCTCTGATGCTACAACTTTTCTGCATATACCAGAATATTGTATACAGCAGGGTAATTTTTTCAACACACTCCATCAGTTTAATGCACACCACTTGCATAATCAATGTGAAGGATGAAAAGATTAGAAGATATATTTGCTCTGTTTCTGAAAGTCCAGTTTCCAAAGAAATTTTCTTGCCCTGGTTATTTTGCCTACATTGTACTTGTTTCTCTACTTGCCAAAATCTATAAAAGTTTTGTCATCAGCATCAGTGAAAAATCTGAAGGTTTTGCATAGCCACATACCACTGAGCACCTCAGTGTTGTAAAGTAAAAGTTACCAATGCTTAGAAAATAATTGTATTCCTTCTAAAAGGTATAAATCTGAGATCAGTGTAAGAGAATCTAAATAGTTTTTTAAAACGAATATTAAAATCCAGACTGTCAACACTAAGAATCATGGATTTAGAAAAAAATTGAAGCAAATTTTGGCAGTCCAGATTATTTTTTATTATTTGAATGTGATTGAAAAGGTTATTCCTATTTTTCAGCTATGCAATACATATATATATATAAAGAAGATATAGTTAATTTATTTTCTACACCGTGAAGATATTTAGGATGCTTGATTTAAGCTTGCCCGAATTTCTAAAGGTCTGTGCCCTCACTTCTGTCCAGCATGACTTCAAAAATAGTCCCTAAAGTCTCCCAAGCCAGTCACTTCGTGAAACTGGCTGAACTCAAGAGCGTCTGAAGTTGATGTATTCTAACAGCAACAGTAGCACTTTTGAGCCGTACAGGTTAATGAGTTACTACCGTGCATCAGCTAAGGTTGGTGGCTGCTTATTCACTCTGTTTGTGCCAAACACAAGGTAAAACACATTAGGTTAAACTTTAATGAAAAAAGGTTATGCTAATGTACTTTACTTTGGATTCACCAAAGGCTAAGGGTTCATTTAGCACCTCTTAAAGCAATGGCAACTTGATGAAATGGCTGAGCCCCATACAAGAGAGATTAGATTACAATATTAATTCAATCACTCTGATTTCTGGTTCCCTATTGTAATTATTAAACAAAATTCAGATTCATAGATTTCAAGGCAATATTTATTTGTGCAAGGAAGTATGTTGTCAAAAACGCGAGTAGCAGTCAGCTTCATTCAATCTGCAAGTGAATAATCACCATCTCTCCTCTCGTATTACTTCCTTAGAAATTGAGATCTGGGCCTTCATCCACCTTAACATGTGTCTAGACTTTAAATAAAAATAAACTTCTTCTGAAAGCTAGGGCAGCTGAACCTTGTGTATACAGTCGACTAGAATGGAAGCAATACCTATTGCAAGGTGGTATGTGACAAGGAGTGGCTGGAAAGGCAAAAATAAAATAAACAGAAGAGCAGTCATGAAGAAAGTTTCCCTTTGAAAGCTATGAACAGTTCTGAGAAGCAGGAGAGAAATGGATCAAATGGACTCCACAGTTGACATGAATTCTGGAGTAAAATACCCTCTTGCCATCATGGAAGCTTATATATCCTTCAACGGGAATGAATGGGAAAACGTAAAAAATTCATAGGGTTTTTTCCTGAAAAAATACTGAATTTTTAAAGAAAATTTCTTAATCTGAAAAATTAAGAGTTTGTTGAGTATGGTTTTAATTGCATATAATCTACTGCCTGATTTCAATTGAAGTATTATTTCTTTCATTTACTGTTTCTATATATATGAAGGTTTAAATTTTCAAGTCCACTACATTTATGAATACTCTTCTGAAAGAGCCAGCATAACCACTAAAAAGTTAGTATTCCAACACTTTTATTTAGACACATGATTATCAAAAGTCACAACCAAGCCTGATCAAAAGTCAAGCTTTGTCTTCTGGTTTCTCATTCAGCAGCTTTCTTGTGCAGTTGAGGATGTGTAAGGTATTCTCAACCAGGCCTTCCGTGGATTCACACGATGACTGAGGTTGGAAGGGATCTCTGGAGGTCATCCTGTCCACCCCCTTCCTGTTTAAGCAAGGCAACTTAATATCGGCTGCCCAGGACCATGCCCAGACAACTTCTGAATCTCTCTGAGGATGGAGACTCATAACCTCCATGGTCAACCTGTGTCTGTCAGTCAATCCCCTCAGTGAAAGAGTGGTTGCTGATGTCCAGATGTCAGGAAGCGTGCCTCTTGTCCTGTCGCCGGGCACCATTAATAAAAGCCTGACTTCATCCTCTGTCCCTCCTCCCTTCAGGTCTTTATACACATTGATAAAGTCCCCTGTGAGTTTTCTCCAAGTGAAACAGTCCCAGCTCTCTCAACCTCTCCCCATAGGAGAGATGATCTAGATCCTTATTTACGTCAGTGGTGCTTTGCTGGACACCCTCCATAACCTTCATGTACTGGGTTGTAGGGTAGACGGGAAGTGTCACCTCCCTCGACCAGCTGGCAAGGCTTCTAAAGCAGTCCAGGACACCACTGCCCTTCTTTCCTTTAAGGGGTTAATTTCTGGCTCCACCAGGGTCCACCAGGTCATGTCCCACAAAATTACATTCACTGGTCAGGCCCCAGCAAGTACTGGTGTGTAGAATTATTCCTCTCCAGGTACAGGACTTTTTACTTCCCTTGGTTGAAATGCACAAAGCTCCTGTCAGCCTAATTCTCCAGCTTGCCGAGGTCCCTCTGGATGGCAGTGCAGCCCCCTTTCTCTTACTAGTATGGCAAATCTTCCTCCAGATCATTTTCCTAACCCGGGATTTCTTACAAGTACTTTCTCCTGCAGCATGCTCTCTTGGTTTCTGCCTGAAGGGAAACTCAATGTAGCAAAGGGTGTTCTTGAAACCAAGATTCTCTAGGGACCAATTTGTCCTTTGACACCAAGTAATACATGTGTAGTCACACAATATATTAAATGCGGTTTAAAAGTAATGACATTTGAAATGGGTTTTGCATCTAGTGTGAGCAAGACTTTTGAAACAAGAACGGAACCTTTTGAAAGAGATTGGAATTTAGGAAGGCTGGTGCAGCAATGAAGAAGTGCAGTTTATCGTAGAAGGTAAAATCTTGACAATTGTGGTCTTGTCTACTCTACAGCTCTATTGGAGCTCGCACACGGAGTTTCAAATGAAAAAAGATATGTTTCACCATTCTTGTTTAGTATGTCCCTTCTCCATGGTGCCTTATTATTATTACAATTTAATGTGGTGGCACCTAACAGGCAGAGTCAGGTTATACTCCAGTGTGCTAAACAAACATAATAAATGGCGTGACAGTCCCTGCCACAATACATGGACTTCACCCTGACAGGACTAGATCCAGCGAAGGAAAAAGCAATGATCTATTCTGACAAGATTCTGAAGGTATTTAAAACAGGCAAAACCCTAGACTCAGTATAAATGTCCTCCTTAACTGCCTTGAGTCAACATGAGGTAGTTTATTTCATACATATTGCTGTACAGAGCCAACAGCATGGATTTCCATATCAAAGGCTGATGGACAAGTGTGTAGTTCCTCATACTATGAGGTCTTGTAAATACTTATTCTCTAGTTTTATACTTTCGTTGGCACTTTCTGAAGCTCACAGGTAAGCTGTCTGTGTTGTCCAGTTTCAAAGTCTGTCTAATGACCAACAGATGTGACCTGGTCATGCCAAACTTTTGGTTGCCTTTGGAAAAGAGATACAGGAATTATGGCTGCAGAAACCAAAGGCCAACTCTGATTCAGAAGCAAACAGTCTTTTCCTAATCTGCTTAAAAGATAATGGCATTGCATACTGCTATAGACTTTAAGTTATGATTACTGTTTCTACTATATAGAAATAAAATTTTAAATATTAACTGCTATTAAAATATCTTTAATTAATAATCATATCCCATGCCCTATTTAGAGGCACACAGTGCACAAGCATATTCTCTCCTTCCATCAATACGTAGTCTGAAAAGCCAGCCTGATACAAGTATATCAGACTTGATCTGAATTTCTTTGTATTTTCTTGTACACTTTCCATGTAACATATCCAGCTGCTCATGGACAGACTTCATAAAACATGGGACAATATTTGTAACTGACTGCAAGACTAAAGCACTGTTATTGCTATTTGTTAACGTTAGGGAAAATATGCATTTATGTCTTCATGCTGCTGTATTTGGTAAGTAAATATTACATAACATAATATTATATGCATTAACATTATTTAAGACCAAGAATCTTGAATAAATTTCCCTGCTTTGATATTGAAACAATGAATTGCTGTTATGAACAAGAGCATAACACCTGCATTTTTCACTGAAAAAACATTTTGCATAATGAATTCTCTAGATTCTGCTATTGTTCAGTGAAGTACACACTCATGCAGAGAACTGCAGGATGAGGATTTCAATAGGAAACTAAGTTAATTTGTAGCAACATCTAAGTAATAAAAGAAAGGCATATGAAAAACATGGTAAAACTCTGCCTGGGCACCCTGCCTTTCAAAGAAATGAGACTACAAGGTAATATAGTGGTTTTTTTGTTTACTAGAATCGTGGATATAATGACAGGCACAAGTGTAAGAAGCCAACATTAGTCTTGTCAGTTTTGTTAGTCTTGCATAGGATAGAGTGTGCATGCTCATATTCTTTTAGACCTAGACACAGTTCTGTGGAAAGGAAGCCAGATTCTGCTTCATATTTCTTGTGCACAACTTCCTTCTACAATGACACCAACACCATATATTTTTGATTGTTTTTAGTAGTTGCAATGGATTGCAAACCTTAAACTTCGTACAGACCTTAAATGTCACCAATATTACTGAATGCAAAGTTACACCAGCTTGCACAGATGAGAAATGCCTTTAGAATAGCAGTAGTGAAATTTATCCCACCAGATGAATTTCTGTTATATGATTGCAAAAATGAATCTATTTTTTTAAATGGGTAAAGGGAAAGGACACTCAGTCTGAGATTTACACCTGATTTGTGCTATAGTAATCTTTGAAATTAAGAAGTGTATCCTTGCATTTCATTAAATTCTGGCTAATGAGATAACTGTCTTCCCAAGGAGGGAGTGATGAAGTACTCATGCCATAAAGCATAAATTAATGCTGCAAGGTTAAACACTGGAACTAACTCATGTTTCAACAAAAGCCCCTACCAGCAGTTAAATTAACTGACATAAATACCATAAAATCTGTCTTTATTTTAGTCTCAGATGATGCTTCTTTTTACACCCCTGCTTTCAGTTTGTATAACTCATTTTTGCACATTATTGCATGCATCATTTGACATTTAAAGGATCAGCCTCAACTGAAAAGGGATTTAAGGAATCAAACACTCAGGAAAAAGAACCTGTAGGTATGAGGAATACCCCATCATACTGTATTTTGCCAGTACACTTTAAAGAAAACACCACAATAGACAACCAGAGTTCAAAGAAACAGTTAATTATGTTGAGAATAAGCGAAAGAAATCTACTTTTCCAGCTTTTTGATAGACATTTTGAAAAAAATGCTAAAGAAAACCTGTGGTGATAATAGGTTTGATATATATTCTGGCAAAAAATTATATCACATTAATGAGGTGGCTTAAAGGGCTCATGCATTTTGTAGGAGGCATTTCAATGTATTAGTATAATTAGCAGTGATGAGAAAACTGTTTGGAACTGAATTACCTCTCACGAGTTCATTTGAGCTATATGAAATTACACCATGCAAGAAGGAAAATTATGGAGCCATCCAGAGAGAGTTCATGCCTGATTTGATCATAGTCACTAATTGGATGATCATTTTCGTAAAGCTTTTCAAATGGTTGACAGTTTCTGCCTCTCATTTTTTTTAATGGACTAGCTCTTTATTTCTTGCACTAAGCAACCAAACATACATTTGTTCAAGATTTTGGTGTTTCTACAGGGACCTACAGGTGTAATTGTCACAATCTGAGCAACCTTTGTCCCCTAATTAGCTGCTTTTTGGGGACCCCTGATGAGAGTTGCTGTTCTTGTTAACAATCTTAGAGAATACCTGATGAGTAAAACTCTCCGAAGTCTGATGCATGTCAGCAGACACCATATGACAGCAATTTAATGAAGTTAAAAACTGACTTGATTCTGATGGCTGGAATAGTATCTGTCCTGTATAGCTTTTGATTTCTGTTGGTCTATTTATTTTTTTTTTCATCATGGATTGGGTGTTCTGGGGAAAGATAACAGAAAGGTGAAGGATACAGGAAGAAAAGCTTATTAATGGAAATACTTTATGAGCCCTTTTTCTGTCTTTCTTAATATCCAGTAACACTGAGCAAATTGAATGGTGTTAACATCCTTCATATATTTTAAATTAGATGCCTGGTATAAGAAATACTTGATTTGAGAGTTATTAAGCATTTAACTCAGATCTGTTTTACAGCTTTTTAGTAAAAGTCTTCATTTTTCTGGCGGTTGGGGCTTTTTGTTTGTTTCTTTTTTGGAAGGGGTTTTTTGTTTGTTTGAATTGTTCTTCCCTTTATTTAATGCAAATGTTTCGGAGTACTATTTGGACTTATTGTCACCCTACGCGTAAAATGTCACCTAAAACCAGTACTTTCCACAAATAATACATCTGGGTTGAAAGATCAGGAGGAAAACAGAAATAGAAGGGCTTTACAGTCCCTTAAAAAAATGGAATTATAAGCTTAGGAATACTTTGTCTCAATTATAAGGTATAATTCAATGTTGATACATAGCCAATTTGCTGAGTAGTGTTTGTGCGGACTGTTCTTGAAAATGCTTTTGCAGCCTTTTATAGGAACATAAGCTCTTTCAGACTTTCCCTATTTGCTAAAAATTTTCATAAGATTTTTAGTAATGACTTACAGACAACACTAGCACTTAATGTTATTAATAGATAAATATGGATCTAAGCAAAAATGTTAGGATTACAGAAGGTATTCTATTTTCATATAGCTCTCATATTTTAGCAGACTTTACAGAAACAAGTACAAAATGTTATTTAATACTTTTGAACTTTATTACATTCACTGAATTTTCCTGGAGTAACAAGATATCTTCCCAAAAAATCTGAAGTCCCAAAGAAATACCTAGAAAAACAGTGCTTCTTAAATGTCTCTTAAATGAGTCATAGTTTGAAACATGTAATTTACAAGAATTTTTAGTAAGAGTCTGGTTACCAGGTCATGAATCGTAATCATGTAAAGGCCTAAAAGAAATTTGCCAGTGGTTCAATACAGGAAGAACACACATATTCAGAAGTATGTTTGAAGAACAGACACTGTGCTACTGTTCTAGAGGTAGATAGAACACCAGCCGGTAATGCAGATGCCTTAGGTAATGTTGTTCCTCTCTCTAGTCCAGCAGAGAATTTTTTAGGAATGCACCCCATAGTTCTTTGGCAACTTTCATGTTCAGTGTCAGATGGAAGACAAATACAGCACGCCCTTTTACATCTCATAAAAATGAATGCAGGGAATTCACTGAAGTTAGAAATATAGAAAAGCACTATTAGATCGTTGAGGTCAAATACAGCGTGGAGTTCCCATTTCCAAACCAAGTCAGACTCTTAAAGGACATATGTCAATGGTAATGATGTTACAGGAATGTTCATTTAAGTAACTTCCTAGAGAAATTTATCAACATAAAGTAAAATTATTGTCAATGATATTTTTTTTTACTGCAACCTTGTAGTAGGGTTGGCAATTTTTTTCCATTATATAGCAATTATTCAGCTAATATTAATATCACTGATTTTATAGAAACTTGGCAACATGATATAATTTCTCCAAAAAGCTCCTTAGAGATTATTTCCACTTCACAGGCTGCTCCCCATAGACAGTCATAGGGCCACTTCACTGTAGTTAAGATGTGTTAATTTTTCACATGCAAAAGTCAGGCGTCTTTTTGCACATGAAACTGATTGTTTCAGCTGAGGAAACTTTCAGCTATCTGAATGTATGGAATAGTGTTGGTTTGCAGATACTCTATGCATGAAAAAAGTCATCTGAATCAAACAGAATACGAAACCTTGAAGTTCAGGTTTTCCTAATGGGAAAGGTTTATATGTTAAGCAAAGCAAATGAAAGCTCTATGACAGATATTTATTTCATTAAGACATTAAAGCTGGCAGGTCTTCAGTTTGATCATAGCTCTATTGGTGTAAACTCAGTTTCTGTAAGTTTTGCTTCTTCAGCTTTTATGGTTGTAATAAAAGAATTATGAAAAGATACTTCCACTCATCAGTTTTGTTCTGAATGTCTGAAGTCCTGTGCACACACAAGCAGTCTGGGAAAGAACTGTGACTGTTTTATATTTCTAACTCTGGTTGTTTATTCGTATGGAGAAAATATACCACAATAATAATGATGATGATAATTAGAATAATAATGAGACAGAGTGAGGATTACAAAAGCAGAAGGCTCAGAAACTGAAACCTTGGAACCTTGTTAACCTCCTTTCTAAGAAGAAACTTGATATATCAAATGTGAAACACACAGAGAAATCAAAGTTAGTGAAGTTTTGTTTCTGAACAACAGTTCGAATTCTTCCCAAAATTTGTATTGTGGAGATGCTGTTATCATATCGGGAAGGGCTGAAAGCAATCTTTGTATTCATTTGGGATGATAAAATGAAATCAGTAGGCAGAAGTGGGGCACAGCCTCAGATGTAAATGATACAACTATACTTCTAAAATAGAGATTCAAAGGTGGTAGAACCACAGCCATGAAAGAGACATATAATTTGGAAGATTTAGGACATCATTTCTTTGAAGTGCAAATTGCCTATGCCATTTTCATCAATGAGAATTAAAGTACTGCATTTCCCTTTAAAGGTTAAAAATCATCACATGTCCACTTGTTGGAAGATACATCAACAAATCAGACACTGGTAATGCAGTCCCTGTAATCTCTTAATATAAGCCATTGAAGCACTCTAATTTGTGTGAAACTGTAGAAGTCCCCAAGGACATCAGTATAGCCACTGCATAAAGCCCTATATAAAGTACATCGTTCTTTATCCGGGATTTGTCCTTTGTTGGCCTTTTGACTAGCACTAAAATCTGCACAGTAATATGTGAGTAAAATTTTAAAATGTATAGCTCAATTTGTCATCCAAATATTAAGAATACGAAGTTCTTTTTAATGATGTTTAACTTTTAGCATTACTTATTCTTCATTACAAGTTTCTCTGTCTCACTATTTTCACCACAAATGCAACTTGTATCACTTTTATTATCACAACTCTAAGGAATGCAGAAATTAATAGCAAAGAGATGGTAAATGGCCCTCAGAACCAATCTGTCAGACTTCAAGTAATTTTATTTATGGGAGATCTTTAAATAAACCAGAGAAAATAGTATCTTACTCCCTGGGAATATCTTTCTTTTACTGAGAACATTATCTGCCTTTTTTTTTTAAATCACTGTATTTAATGGGGGTTGGAGGGTAGAAACAGAATCCTTGAAGTCAGCAATAACTCAAAGAAATATTCCTGAGAAAGACTTCAAGCAATTCCCTAAGCAGCCTGACCCAGGATACTAGCCCTGAAGGCTTTTGCACAGCCACCAGTTTCACCACTAGTGGAGACAGCTACACATCCAGATGTTGATGTAGGAAAAAAATCTGTTCCCAGACTCAGCATCTGCTTCCTGAAATCAGCTAAGTCTTCTGTGAATTAACAGTATTCAGCAAAAGAAAGCAAAGATGAATATTGCTTTCTATAGAATAAACCCCACAACACTGTGTTTATACAGTGTCCTTTCACTGGCAACATTCAAAACAGTGAAAGAAATGCAAAAGACCTCTCAAATTTGCGAAGAACGTCAGCTTGCAGGTATTAAAACATGATTATGCAAATTAGGTCGAGAAAATCTCAAAGATATGCTGTACACTCTGCAGGTTCTTTTTACAACTTTAAAAGCCATGTTTGAAAACTCTGAATTACTGAATATGTGGGATATTTTACTCTAAGAATGCACTTTCCCTTTTTGAGATTAGGCATCTTAAAAACTTATTGAAGCAAAGAGGTGGGCAAAATGGGTAAGTTCATTTTCGAGTCAGGAAATTTATTGGATAGACATTACCTGTTCCCAGCCATTGGTCAATTTTATAAACCAAGTAATCGACTGTTTTTCTAAATAATCAGCAATTGTATTCACTTTTCCCATTTTTGCATATAGAAAATAGCCTATCACTACTTTTTCGAATGATTCTGCTACTGAAAGCATTATAACATAAAGTCTAATGTCTTCCTCACTGAAAGGTGAGTTACATTTAGCATACTAATCACAAGTGGAAAAAACTGTGCACCGCAATATTTTTAGCCCAGCCAGTGAAATCTCAAAAATCTTCGAAATATAATTCTTACGGCATACAAAGTCAGAAGTGATAAAAGGCAACATTCATCCCCATTAATAGCTCCAGTGACTTCAATGGAATTACAGCAAGATCAAATTTGGCCCCAACTCCTCAGCACGACAGACTGTTCACATGTGCTGCAGAACTCCTTCTGGGTCTGTGCCACAACTCTTTTCTCTCTCTCTCTCTCTCTCTTTTTTCTTTTTTAGTGTAGACAAAAACTCAAATGAGGAAATAAGGAGGGAGGCATCTACTCATATAATAATGTGTAAATTTTCTTCTGCAACCACAGAAGTCAATGGCGACTACATTTAAGTGCTTGCAAAATACCGTGTTCTAAACAGCTTAAGTGGTAGAATTCATGGCAACTCTAAAGATGTTTGCGAAGGATTAATCCACAGAAAGTAAAAACAACTATTGTCTTCTTAATACCTATGTTATATTATGCTTCTCTTAATATTCCAGAGCCACTCTGAAAGAGAAATCTCAAAAATCTTTCTATAAAACAGAAGCAAAGAGGATTTTGCCTTTTCACCTCATGCAGTTTGTCTGACTCACATATAAAGCTGTTGCTCAGAGTCACATTAGATATTCTACAACTGTTCTTAATCTGCAAGATAAATTTCTTTATATACCCCACCTCAATATTTTTGTGCTAACAAAAAAGCCAAACTGTTGATCAATAACCGTAAAAAACTGAACAGGATTCCAAGTGTTGTCTTTTCAAAACTTCGTTAGCTCTCAGTGTTGAACTAATAATGAGTATCGCCTGGATGTAGTCAAGAGGGAAAAAAATCATTAAAATTGCAGACTTCTATACCTGCACTATTACTTTCTTCAGACATTATTATACCTTTACAGAGTAGCAGCCATTTTTGCACAAATCCAGATCCAGATTACTGAAATCTATTGTATTTCTATCGATTTTCACAAGCTTTAGAAAAAGCCCTTACTTTATCCTACAGTTCTTAGTAGAAGTCAGTTTCACACACTAACTGCTCCAAGGTTTACTCAAGGGAAAAAACAGTCATGTTGCAAACATATATTAGCTACAGTCAAGGATCAGCTCCTACCTACTTCTACTACTTATTAAAACCCCTCCTCAATTCAGAGCCACAGCTTCTCTACGGAGATACAAACTATGCTCTGTAAATTAGTTTCATTGCCCATATGTAATGTGACTATGCATCACTTATACTTCAATTGCTGTTTACTTCTGTATCTCACTTTGTCCACTGCTCATCACATACAACCACATCTTCATTGTGGGATGTTTGTTTTAAAATGTGAATATATGGTGGATTATTGTTGAGTCCCCAGTTTATGTAAATTTATTTATAATCTGTAATGTATTAATTGTATAGTACTATATTACAATATTTTAATAGGTTTTGTTCCTGGCTAATAAAACGTATTCTCAAAGTAGCTTCTGGTAAAATGCATCCCTGAAAGCTCCAACAAAAAAAAAGGTCTAGCGCCAATGTAATAGAAAATAACTGCATTCCAATGCCAAGCTTGTTTTAGATCTCTTCTTCCTTTTGATAGAACATTGTTGGGCACAATATCAACAAAATGATCTGATTGTGCATGATAATCAGATTGCATTTAATCTTTAGACAATGTTGCACTCATTGCTCTGTCAACTCAAAGGCTCATCACGGTATCAGAGAAGAAAACACATAGTGGCATTTCCATTTGGATTGTGGATTCTGAGTCTGACAGAGCATTGTTACACACAGTTTGTGATATAGTTGCCATGTTTGTAACTTCTCTGTGATTCTCTGTGCTTTGACACTGTAGGGTGGTAATATTTTTGCACTCTTCTGTTAAAAAATATTTTACAAGACCTGTGTTGCTTAAAAAAATATTAAAACAATTCTGAGAATTATTTAAATAATTTTATGTTCTGAGAAAAAAAAAAAATGTGTTCAATTTGTGCTTGCGCTGAAGTGATGTTTTCATTCAAAGCTTCTGACATTGGACTTTTTGTTTTCCTTCCCAGATTCATCTCACCACAGGCAATGGTCATTTCTAAGCCTGGACATAGCTTCTCCTTCAGACATTCGATCCACTAGCACCTTCTATCAGAGAAACTTCCAGTCAACATTTCTTTCATTATATCTAAAAAAGATTTTAAAAACTAATTATTCATATTTAGTCATGTAGGCAAATATGTGCCTTCTCAATAGTGCTTCATTTTTCTCTAGAAGTATATGTGTGAATAATACTTGGCTCTTGACTGGTGTGCTGCATACCTGTTTCACTTGATCTACCCTATCAGATATCAGAATGCATGCCCAGTTCTACATTTTTTTGTAAACAACCCTTGCAAATTTTGGACAGTATCTAAACCAGTCTTTTAACATTTTCACTGAAAAACAGGAGCCACCTGATATATCCTCCAACATCAGCATCTCTGTTACAGCTCTCTCTTGACTCATTAGCAGGGCCTTTTCTGTCTCCTTTCACTCTAAAGGAAAGCAGGAAATCTTCATGTTATTGTAATCATGAGGAAACTATTTCTTCACAAGCCCATTTGCGAACTCACCTTCCTCCCTTTTCTTCTGCTCTCTTCTCTGTCCTGTTGCTTTCAAATATTGCACTTCAGAGAACTCTCTCAGAATCTGAAAGATTTTTCATTCATTCACTAAACAAATTCCCGGCTATTGCTTCTGTGAAATAACCAGCCACATATACAGGTAAATACATTTTAAAAAATCTGTATCTTTAAAGCTTTTTACCTTACTTAATACTAATGCTATTCAATGTTTTTTACTCTTTCAGGACCTTTGATCGAGCAAAAAGTGTCCTTATGAATGAAGATTTAGTGCCATGGCAAAGACTTACCTTTTTTTTTTTCCCACAGCAATAGTAGTAGGACTTTTTTTCAGTCTCTTCACTTGGAAAAGACACCATTACCTAATGAGAGGGCACCGACAAGAATTCCACATTCCTACTGCTAACTGAAATCTGCCAAGACTGGCTTGTTTCTTTGCTATGTTTTCTCTGCCAGAATTTTCCTGATTCTTTTTCCAATTCTTCATAAATCTATGGTGAGAACAAATGCAGAAAAAGCAGCATAAGGAAGACGCTTCAGACTTGCTAAAATTTGGCTTAATTATCATGAGTTTTCCATTTTTTTTCATTCACCCTCCTGCTCCTTCTCCCCAAAAGTACAAGTTTTGGGTTTTGAATATCTCTCTATCTTTGAAAATATTTCAGATCAGTTTCAAGCTCCTCGTAACAGTCCTAAGAATTAGATATTTTCTTTTTGTATCTTGAACAGAAAATTAGCTTCTTCAGGCCACCTTTCAAGCTTAAATGGTGCTTTCCACACTGGAGCTCAGTTGCAGCAACTAGAGAGACTATGGTTTTAGCAAAACTTTGACGTTTTACCATGCTGATACTTAACATCTACATATTAGTAGTGCTGAAAATGCAAGGCCTGCCTATAGATGGGAACCAAGTGAAGATTTTCTGTGAAAGACATACCACATTTGTAGACTCAAGCAGTTTCACATAACACCAGCCCTCTCAATTGTTACCTACATAGAAAGGTACAAAAATAAAATAAGACACAGACACTTTTAAAAAGCTAATATGTTCCCAATATTTAAGGTCTGTTAATGTTTCATTTCAGAGAAAGTATTTTTAATCATCAGAAATATAAGCAAAAGTCATGAGAGTAGAACAGAAGCAGAGTCCCCAGAGACATCTAAATGACAGGGAGATTAAGTATTGCTTGTACTGAATACTCTCAGTTCACTTGGAAAACAGGGGCCACATACTCAACCTATGCAAATAAGCATCACTCAAATTAAGTCAATGGTGCTACCGTCGTTTATACCATCTTCAGCTGTAGCTCAACATACATTCCTCAATTTTTTTATTATATACAGATAAAACCTCCTAATGTGTATTTGTAACAGGAAGTAAAAATCAATAGACACTGTGACACTAACTACACACACAAACACTGATAATGCAGTACATTTCTTTTTTCTGCCTGGAAGCACTTAAGAGAAAAAGGAAAGCACTTAAGAATATTAATCATTTGTGGACCATTTCATTAGACTGCTAATGTTAGGGTGAAGTGACGTGTGAGTAGCTTGAAAGTATTGCATATTATACAATGATTTACCATAACTATGCTCATATTCTATTTCATTACTCTCTGCTATCATAAGCGTACATTTCTAAAAGGTTTAAAATGTTTGATTTGTATTTAAAAGAAAAATCAAAACAAAACATATGTCTCATTGTATTTGCATGTCAACAAAGCTATCACAGCAGAAAGATTTGTGCCCAATATTTGCTGGATGGTGTCACATGCTACTTTAACTCACAACATCATGCGCATTTAGCTGCCAGAGTCAGTCCTTTTTATCTAGGTGCCATTGCCACAGAAGTATAACAGCAGGAGCTTCAGGTATGTCTTAGGCTTACATATTTCAGTAAATAACAATACTCCAGTAGCATGGGTGACATTCTAATTTGAAATTTAGGCTGCATCTCCGTGAGGAGTATTTTACGTCATTTTCTGGTTTCAGTTATACCCTTGATAACAATGGTGAGAACAGCCAATCTTTGAAATACAGAACCACATTTCAAGCACAGTTACTGCTACTAAGGTTCATTTTTACTCTGGAAGAGGCAAAGCAGAAGTCTAGGCATGCACATCAAGCAATGTTTGCACGGAGTATCAGCTACTTTCATGAGCACCCTCACAGTTGTTCTGTGCCTTGTGTCACTTATCTGTCAAAACTGCCCAAGCAGTTTTGGTCAGAACTACTTTGTCCTAACTGCTAGGCCTCAACAAATCCCACACAAATTGCACTCAGAGAAGATTTCTGAGTGAGATAAAAACGCAAAATTTTAAGGTGACATCCCTATTTGTAATGAAAGTAATATGTTAGCCTGGGCTTGCTATAGTAGGCATAAAGACAATAGTATTTTCCCTAGAGAAAAAGCTAACTTTACACAATGGTTACTCATGCACTTATATACCTTCCTGTAAATCCAGTTCATCGGGTATCTTTAGGTTTGGACTGCTCTTCAACTTAACCCCACTGAATATCAATTCTGTGTCCACACTATTGAACAAGCATGCGTTGGTGACAAAACGACTCCACATATTGCCCAATATTTAACAGAAAACTAGAAATGTTTTGTCTTTTATCCCTGGGATCTTGAATTTCTGTTCAGTAATTAAGCAACAACAGTTAGAAAGACGTATAGGAGTAGACCATTCAGAGGTTTTACGAGGCTGCACATATTAATGCAAACACTGAATATCCCTGTTTGATCTTTTGCACGCTTGCGTCAGTCTAAATAGAACTCCATCATCTGCTGGTTCAAACCCGGCTCAGTGTGTCGGGCATGGTATGAAATGCAAGGAGTCACCAGTGTTTGGGGATTTTTGCCTGTTTTCTTTTTAAGACTCATGTTGAAAAGAATACTGCGTATACAGGAACGTGAGAGTTGTGAGGTTGAGAAATGTTGCGTACTAGAGAACTGGGCAAGAAGGAAAGCAATTCTGTAGTGCAATGTTAAAGAAGTGGAAAGTGGTGATTTATGTTCTTTCTTTTGTTTGGTTCTTCAGTGTAGCACCTGAAAATCTTTAAAGGAGAGTGATGAAGTACTGCCACCGAGTTTTTGGTATCAAAGCTGACTGAAAAGGTAAGATTTCTGAATTGTTCTCCCACCTAAGCTGATAATTAGAAGGTAGCTGATTTGGAACAGAGTTGCTTTATTTAAGAACTCAATCCTCTTGTTGTGTGCTGACTGCTGCTACTAACAGAAGGATAAAAATCAGTAGCTAAAAGGTAATGACCTGAAATTAAAAAGCCTGCTGTAGAAAGGATAGGATTTTGCGTAATGTCACATATTTAAATATAAAATAATTGGCATCTCAGTTCAATTACACAGCTTTTCAGCCTAAGAGCAACATCCACAGGAACCAAGCAAAACAATTATTTTCTCCATCTAAAGGTCAAGTTTAAAACCCTGACTGCCATTATTTTGATTTTAAACACCTCCTTGACCCCCCAAAACCTCTCAAACAAACAATTATTGTACATTTGTGAAGTTTTTATTGCTCAGAACCTTATTTGCATTTCAGAATGGCGAACATGAGCAGCATCTTGAATGAATATTTTTTGAGATTCCATTCGATTATAATTCACCTCATAGACATTTTAAAACAGTAGTGAGATAGATTCAACATCTGTTATTTTGCCCAATCCATTGAAGACTCTGTTGAATGAATGGGGTGCATGACAACAGAAAACCAAGGTGACAGGCTTAGATTAAACTAATACACCAACAATAGTATCATTAGTCAAGTACTAACAGCAAATCACACTTGTATTGAAATCTAGAAATAGCTGAAAGTAAAAGGAAATCCCGTAACAATGCATTGGTTTGATAATAGCAAAGAATGATTTAATGAAAGAATAAACATTCAACATGCATTCACATTTCATGTGAAGTGCTCTTGGCTGTTAAGAGTCAAGAGCTCTTCACGTGAAAGTAACATGTTTCTACCTCTTTCAGAGATGATCAGCTGAAGGAGCCTTATTAATAGCTATACAGGGCTGTCGCATTGTCCTTCTGAGTCATCTATCCACTTGAATTATACTCAATTGACATATAAGTCTGCATTTTCCTGCTGCTGCATTAACCAGACTGAACACAATGGGTCAGATGCTCGGCTGGTGAGAAGCAGAAGCCAGTTTATACCAGCTACAAAACTGGCCCACAACATTCAAATGCTTTTATTTAGTTAACTCTAAGTATAGAGCTGTTTAAATACAATTCACTCTTCTGGTAAAAATTTTAATGCTATGTACTGTTCCATATCAATGCTGAGAACACTTTCACATGAGTGTGGAATAAATGCCACAGAAGGACTGCATGAAGTAATAAACATGATACATTTTACCTGCAGCAGAAGCTGCCCATGGAGAATTTAGTGCAAAACAGAAATGCAACAACAATGAGCTGACAAGAAACAGCTTCCTAGAAAGTGATCATAAAAGGGGCAACTGGTTAGCAGCCCTTTGTAATCCTCCACTGTTTGTGTTCCCCAAGACAGTTCCTCACAAGTTAGTATGTCATTCTAACAGAACAGCAGAAGCTTGGAGCCACTATGTTATGTGAAAGTGACAGTCAGGTTTGTTTATGTCAATTCATTCTGATTTTCAATGCTTTCTTATCATGACTGGTTTTCAATTCTTTTTTCTCTTATAGTTTTAAGTGCATGCATCAAGGGCCAGATTTTCATTTATTAGGCTTCAACTTATAACACTAACTTCAGTTGAGCGACACCAGTTTACGCTCCTCAGAACGAAGAAACACCAGACATATAGAATAGGTGAATCTTATAAATTATCTAGATATAAAGTGGCTATCACTTTCAGTTCCCAAAAAAACCCTCCATGGCTTCTCTTTCGTTGCAGATGGCTTATGATACTTGGCAAAGACAAACTCCTGAGGCTGTAGAAGTGCCACCCCACGTTCTGCTTAATTTCATTTCATTTTGTCTGACATATTAAGTGGTAAAAAAGGGGGGGATTGGGGGGGGGGGGGAAATCACGATTTTCCTTTTCTTATTTGCATTAAAAAGAAAATTCTGATAGTCAACCAAAGTCACTGACAATCCTAAAAAAGTTTTCCCAGGCAGCAGAAGGGCATTGAGAATTCCTTGTAGGCATTGCTGGGCATTTCTAAGACTAGGTCAGAAAACTGAGCAAAATGCAAAAGGAAGGTCTTCTGCTAATATTTTCCCATCCAGCACGTAGCTGCAGCATCCTAAGCACAAAGACAATATGAAGGGCGCAAGAATCAACAATGCATAAGTATAAGCGGCAGAAGAGAAAACAGGGAGCTACATTGCAATTGTGAATTCCAGGATTAATAGCTGTCCTGGTCTTCATTTCTTGCCTGATTATTTCCTACAGGGTTTGAGCTTTCAGTATAAAACAAACAAACCGAACAAATACAGATTTCTGAGACAAAATTTTGTTTACAGATTTCTGGTTTGCATTGTCTGGAATTTATTGTGATTTTTTGGGTTTCTAGTTGTTTGGTTTTTTTTTTCTATTTTTAGGAGGAAATAATATATATTTAGGAAAAATAGACAAAAACTCCTTTCATAAAGTTAGCTGAACACTTGAACTGTACTAATTGCCGTGGTTGAAACTCCAATCACATATTGCTTTTTCCACTAGGTCCTTGCCTTATTTGTGTTCTAAAAGGGCCAAGTTGGTAAATCTATCATTTCTTTACAATTAAACACATAATTTTCTTATCTAAATAATATTACCTCAGTATGTAATACCCAGCTGAGATCTGTTGTCTTGAATACCACCAAATACCGATGCTTAAAACAGATTCCTTTGCATTCCTTTTCCAAGGCTCTATGGGTCTTGTGCGCACCATAGATACATGGGAAAACTTTTCCATCACTGCAAAGAGTGCTGTACTGTTATTAATTGCATCTCTACTAGAGCCTACTTTAATCATGGTGTAGCTCAGAGCGAGATTGCTGTTAACAAGGAAATACTGGATCTGTAACTCTTAACTTCTGCTGGTGGAACAGTGGTGAGATTTTTGACAGAAAGCTTTAATAGCCACACACCTAACAAGAACAGGTTCAATGCCTTTATCAGGTCTTAGCTCTTGCTGTGTGGCAGTTGTTTCTAAAACAAGGCTATCCATGGGAACCTTCAAGTATTTGCTGGAAATATCAGGTGCCCAGACCAGGTTTAGTTCATTGTTCTGGGCACAAGGACTTCCAAGTGTTTCAAGGGAGGTAGAAGAGATGCTCTGGTAGAACATAAAATAATTTGTCAGCATGAAAAATTCACTCTAGTTTCATCCAGAGTGGTGTATCTCCTGAGATACGCAGATCTATTTGTCTCTTCAAGGATTTTTCAATTACCTTCTAATTTTCCACCCTTTTAAACCCTCTTTTACAATAATTTCAAATTATTTCATAGAATTATTTCTAAATAATAAATGAATCTAAATACAGTTTTAACCAACATAAATACCTTGCATTTCACAAGTAACTAGTGTTTTACGACAACATCAGATTTTTGAAAGAACAAAGAAAATGTTCAATTTTTTCCAATTTTTATACATATCACATTATAATTTTTGGTTTATTTTTAAATATTTATTTTATATGTATTTTAATATTTGTTTTGTTATTTTTTAAGTCCACAAACATATTCAGAAATCGACTAAAAAAAAAATCTATAAAAGAGGAGGACTGACTATTGCAACAGTTCTATGTTGTAAAAACAAAGCAATAATCAACCGTCTCAGAGAGGAAACAAAATGAAACAAAGTTAAGATAAGCTATAGAAGTTATTTTGCAAGCATTGTGACAGTTTTACCTTAAAATGAAGAAAAGCTATTTTACTGCAAGGCTTTTCTGGCTGTAACCGAAATGTATATACTTTGTAGGTTTACTTTACTTTCAGGGTGAAATTGCTTTTACAATTGCACGTGCATGAAGATGAAAATACGGCCCAAATCACATGTGAGTTCTTGATATTAGCACATCATTTCATGGACCATTTAACTTGTCTTTCATATATATGTATGTTTTATGCCAAAGACAGAGAAAACTTCTGTGTTATTCTAAATATTCAAAGTGTTTGCATGGATAGTGATCTTTCCAACTTCTATTAAAAACAAAGCTAAAAGTGTAAAATGGATCTTAGCTTTCATTACTGTTTTCTGTCAGAGGTTCTTAGTGTCAAGCACTCTGCAGTACCATGCTTGCTTCCATAGAAGTAGTTCTCCATACAAGGAAGCATATATCCTATACAAACACCTCCTTGGAATTTTCCTATTTCACAGGCAAGAATTAGGTTGTAAACTCCAATTTATTTGTTTTCATTCATTTTTAAAAATTAGGTGAATCTTAGAAAAAAATTTTCACACCCTAATCTGATGATCTGTTGTGTGTGATTGAATTCAGCAGTAGGAAAGGAAGGAAAAGAAACATGCTTTTGACCTAATCTTAATATACACAACAAAATGCTGGTGAAGAGAAAACAGTCTGCAGTTTTTCCATATTTCTACTGGTCCCAGAAAAGACTTACTGATACCAATGGATTTATATTAGTATAAGAACAGGAAGTGGGAGCTATTGTGAGGTTTGATTTCTGATTAAAAACCCAGCTTTGTTTCTCTTAAATATACATTTCGCTGTGCCCTAGATAGAGGCCTGATTTTGAAGGCCATGAAAAAGAGGTGCAGAACATCTGCATGGGAACCTGCTCTCTCTCTTTTTTTTTTTTTCCTTTTTCCCTAATTTGCATTATGAGCAGGGGAAATACGGTACAGTGGAAGGCTTCCTTCTGGGAAAATGAGTAAAGAGTCTGTAAGTTTGTATATCCAAAGGCTGTTTTAAGAAGGCTGTAGTGAATGGGTGCATTCTGAGACCATTTGAGAATAACCCCAGCATGAATTAAACATGAGAAGTAGTTGTTTAAAGTTTTGCTGGTATTGCCACAGAATGTGAATGATTGCTGAGCAAAGTATAAAAGGACAGCAGATTATTAAACACAAATGGGCTGGCTAGACCCCAGAAAAAAATACTAACCCTTATGAACAACAACAATACAGGCAGATGGTAGTGGCTGCAAAGCACTTTCTAATCAGTGACACAACTTTTATAACACTCCTATGTATGTTTAACACAGTTCAGAACTTACCATTTTTCTCTGTCATATTTTTCTGATTTTATCATATGATTCCCTTACTTTTATAATTCTATATGTATAAGTAGCTGGTCACAATTTTTCTTGTCTTTAATAGAAAAATAAGGACTAGATTTAAAAAAAGACAACAAGTTACAACTTTAGAAACCAAATTATGTCTCAAAGCTTGAAAGAAGAAAAATTGGTTACACGGGTAAGAATATGACTATCACACTATTTCAAAAGGATCTTGCTTTTCTCTGCAGTTAGACCTTTCAAAATATTGAGAAATTCACTTTCATTACCTCTGAAAATGGGAAGACATTTCGAGATGGACATACTCTTATACACACTTGAATAGACTTCGGACATATGAGGAGTTGTAACAACTCACTGCAAAAAGAACTCTGTCCCTATACAGGCAAATAAAATTAGTAAGAACATCTTCGTTTTGATTGCTACTTAAATAAAATAAATTTAAGTATTAAGAAAAGGTGGAAGTTGAAAAATATTTGCATGTTAATTCTACACCTAGAAAAAACCAAGTCATTATACATGTACTATCTTTCTTGAATATATTATAAATATCATTAATACTCAACTGCACTCTAATCAGTATGTTACTTGTTCTTAATTTCATGAAGTATCTAGAGAGAGCTCATTCTAATTTTTTTTTTAAGAACTGTAACATTAAAATTTACATATGTAAATTTCTTCCCAAACTGGGTCAAAAGATGTTGACTCCTAGAGATCTTCTGCTTCATAAAAGCACCATGGCATCTCATCTTTCTCCAGACCCAAAGAATGGAGGCTGAATATGAAATATGCCACTGGTGGCAAGCAACAAGGGTAGAATGGGGAGTTTCGTGGAGACTTGGCTCTGGTTGCTTCCCCATGCCATGGAGTAGTAGGAGGGTGGGTACTAGCCAGAATATGTGATAGAAAGAACAGTAAGGAGGAAAAGGTCCCCTGAATTTCCTCACACTACTGTGAATCTTTGTTGATTTGCAGGTGGAGAGGCAAATGGAGAACAAGGATTAGGGCCAGTTCTTCCTTCTGCTTGCAGTTGCAAAGAATATCAAATATCAGTTGCGAAGAAACAGAAGCCCAAAGGAAACTGGTAAAAAACAGCATGAAATACTCTGAAGGAAAAGAAAAACTTCAGAAAATAATTTTTCCTTCCCTACCATTCCACTCATTCTGAATTTTAATGCTGAGGCACTGTTCTTCTGTAATGTTTTTTTTCAGGTTGGCACAAATATTTGTCTTGCTATAACCTCACAGTAAACTGGAAGTGAATAGAGTTAGTTGTTGCTACAGTTTGCCATGTCAAAAAAATGACAGCATTGAATTTATAACTCATTCTTATAGCCCATCTGATATTTGTAAGGCTCAGATAAATTCGAGTTCTCTATATTTAAGAATCAAAAGGATTTTTATGTGTAATGTGCCATATAGTATGAATCACAGATTAAATTACAGATGCACATGGCATAAAATTTAGACTAGTCACCACAACAATAAGTCTATGCTCACTTTTTATGATCAATCAAAATGAATCATGAATCTGCTAGATTTCAACTTCTAGCATGTAGTAAGATTATAATTAGACTAAACTAATTAAATTTTTATCCTCATAGTAGGAATACATTTAGTCTGTTTATATGACGTTATATATATATCTGCCATAGAACACCTGCAGGATGTCTATAAAATTGCATTTTTGTTTAAGAATGTTTTAAGTAATAAATATAAAATTGCTTTATAAGACATTATTTACTACTTAAAGAAAAAACATTCTTTGAGGAACAAAGGAAAATATATTCTCATTTAACACCAGCCTCCTGGTCCAAGATTGATAATTGTTTGCGAACCCTATATTTGATATCTAAATCATGTTCAGTGGCTTTCATTTGTGATTGTAGATTGATACAGTCCTCTCTGAAAAATATATTTATCTTTTGCAACACTCATCAAACACTAAATACCTAACTAGGTTGCAAGAAGAATCTTTAATTCCATCATTTTGCTCTGGTAATTGCTTTTGCTTCCTTATGTTTAACTAGAGTAAATGAACTATAATTTTAAATTTCTCTTGACACTTGCTATCTGACATTGTACAAAACACGAACAAGGTTGTGAATGCTGAAAAAGGTAACTGTCACAGGAAGAGATTAAACTACAAGAGTGTATTTTAAAAAGCTGATGCGAATTCAAAAAACAGTTGGAATTTTATGCCTAAACCAGTTTCCCAAACCCAAGTTGTTACATATTGTATCTGGCTATTTGAGTAGTAACAAAAAAATTATTTTCAAATAAATTGAAAACTTTAGCATGGCTAGAAAAGAATGCTTTCTTCATTTCATGCTGTTAGCAGAGTCCCACAAAGAAATTGAAATTTATCTTCAAAATGGGGCAAATGACTTCTGTCTCTGTAGGACACTGTTCCTATTTTAATGGCAGCCCATTGCTGACATAATGTATACCCTAGGAAGTTTAGCATTCTCTTCTGACTGACGCTTTTTAGCCTTCAATTTCACAGGATTTACGTACTGGCCTCCCAAAATACATGAAATGTTGAGGGTCTGAGAGAGGGAAAGCCTTCGTTTGTGTTCTTAAAAGCAGCTGTACACATAAGTTTTGGACATTATCACCTGCATATATAGCTGCTAGAACTTACACTTGCGGACCTCATTAAGCCAGGTACTCCCACACATAAAGAGAGAAAATCTCCAAGCATTACTCTAAAATCAAGAAGATTGAGGTTTACCTGTAATGGTTTTAAATGCTGGCAATAGTCATAACACTGTGCAGGGTAGTAAAGAAATATCTTCAAATATCTCAGTAATAGCAAGAATTTTGTCAATATTACTTTTGTCCTAAGCAACCTATGCTTTTAAACAACTCTACTTTTTTATTAGCACTTTGCAAATCAATGAGAGAATAAATAATTAAAATAAATACTACCTACTCTTTCCAACAGCTTCTGTAAACAATCTTTTTAACAAGTTTAAATGTATTCTGCTTCCAACTGGGATGAATATTTGCTGCTTGGTTTTAAAACACAGTGCCTAGGGATTATATTCTCTTCTAAGATACAAACACACATCTCCCACCCTCTACAGCAGAGCTAGCATACAGAGATCAGAATGCATCCTAGAGGATCACAAGGATCATTCTCTGTCTTTACTAGAGAGTTTCAATGAGGAATAAAATACCTAAAATCAGTCTTAGCTGTATAGGTGAAAAAAAATAACACTTGGATATTTACAAATCCTCAAAGGAAGTGACCTAATTTGACCAACAGTAGTGTAATTATGCTCCATACATACTTAGACAAGACAGCAGGCATTTTCTGAAACTAAGTTATGGACTACTATTACTAATTAATATTGTCCTTCAGGCAATAGAGTTCTTACATTTAAATTTTTCTAGGTAAATATTCATTATTAATGTTTGGAACTGCTTTGTCCATACTGAAAAGACATTTTTAAATAAACAAATGGTATCTACATTATCTTTTTCCTGAGAGCTTCAAATTCAATATCTCTTTTTGTCTTGCATGCACAGAACAACTGAAGGGCATGATTTTGATATTAAAAATGCATGTTACTCATATACTGAAGTATTCATATGATAATTAAGGTTCTATGCATGCTGCACAATAGGAGAGGCAGAATCATACAAGTGTGAGAAGTGTATATGCTTATATGAATGAATAAGAGGGAGGATAGAAAAAAATAATAAGTGATCTCCCGGAAATGTCAAGGAAGCCAAGAGATTTTTTACAAAAATTAAACGAATATTCAGCTTGTAGGCTCAGGATAAATATAGGAGGAAATATGTCTCTGAAAAGGAGCGGTAAAGGGATAAAAGTGCTGGGAAGCTAAACATTGCAGCATCTAGAGATCAGTTCATTGAGTCTTTTGAGGACATGTATTGGAACAGTTCTTAGTAAACCCATGGAAAGGCCCAGTTAGTTTATAAATGTAAATTAATCTATGAAAAATATAGACATTGAGCTGCTCAGATTATATTACAGATGGACCTTCTATCACATAAAGTTATCACAGAAATCTTAAGAGGCTCTTCTTTGGCTTAGGTACCCGAGTACAATTCAAGTTTATCTCTCAAGGTCCTCAGTTACTGCCCAGACCACCTTCCTTACGAAACACTCAGAACCACCATTCACTGCTTAAGACTTCATGTTATTAATTGTTTAAAACCAAAACGAATATTCTCAAATCCAGAGAAATATTTTTTCCAGATCAAAGGTCCATCCTGTGGTAGCTGCCTCCCCATCTTTGAGACGCGTTAGGGCATTCAGGAAGCATAGCACCACCCTTTCCTTCAGGGAACAGCTCAGACACTGCAGAGGAAAGAGGAAATTGCAGAGAACTCTGTGTTTCACTCTTACTATTTTCCTCTAATTGTCAGAGTGTTTTCCCACATCATTCTTACCCCAGCATTCCAGAAGCACATCCCATGACCTGGAGTAGATCTAACAGAGGCAGGCACCAGACACAGGCAGACTGCACAGCAGTTCCCCATCTCTGCTTCCAGATCTTGTAGATCTTCTGGGGGTGTCTTCAGGAACCAGTAAATGATGCCTGTGAATCCTTTGGAGAAACTAAGGATGCCTGCTGTCAGGAATGGGTAGCTCCTTTGGGGTGGTCACTTCAAGAAAGCTCTATCAACACCTGTCAGCTGTTGTTGAAAGGCTGCTTGAGCTTTTTCTCACAATCAATGTGTGTAATTTTTTGATGAGGTGGAACAAAGAAGATGGAGCCATACTCTTCTTAGTGGTATCTAGTGAAAGAACAAGAGGCAATGGGCACAAACTGAAATACCCAGCAACCTATTTAAACACTTTTACTGTGAGGATGGTCAAACACTTTTCCAAACAGATTGCCTAGAGAACTCAGGGGTCTCCATCCTTGAAGACATTCAAGCTCAGTTTCACAAGGCATTGAGCAATCTGCTTTACCTGAGCCAATTTTCAGCGGATGGCTCGACTAGATGATTTCCAAACCTCAGCCATACTGATATCCTGGTTTGAAGCACCTTCCACTTCCTTTGAAGTGAGCTGACGTTTTTTCCAGTGGCAGTTTTTGTCCTGCAGTGGGGTCACAGCTGGGAAGGCCATCATGTCTTTCACCAACCCTTTCCAGTTTCCTGTTGGCTGGGGTCAGTCTTACATGGCACTGTAGCTTCAGATGGTTATCTACATCTTACTAAATGAAAGAAATCTTCAGAACTGAAACAGCTGTCTTAAGATATCTTTTTTGTCCTTGATTTAAATTCTCAGTTTTTGTAAATGGAGGAAATATACCTTAACATTCTTATACTTTTTATAAATTTCCAGCAGATGGTGAGAGTGGGTGTGTGTTTGATAAAAACCACATAATCTATCTGAGAACAGTGCTAAAAGAACAGTGTTGCAAACACCTAAAAAGCCTTAGGTTAAGTAATCTAACTCTTAAAATTATCATATGGGTGTTTTATTGGTCGAGGAATTGAATATTAAGCTAGAAAAGTGACATTATCGTCATTAAATTATTTTATTTTAATGTAACAAGCAGTACCATTTTGAATGGGATTTGAATACTCCATGAAGCACTGTGTTATAGAAGTAGATATTCTAGTTATCATCTAAAAATTAATAATTTCAATAAGAGAATATTATCCATCATCTTATTACCAGTAATTTGGGCAAATAGTCTGATTAGCACTAACGATGCAGCTTTAATATCAGCTTTAGAGCTGGGAGTTATTTGTTCCTTCCTATATCAGTTATCAACCTGAAAAATAAATCTATTTGCACAAAGGCTAGAAAACACTATTTTTTTTCTGTTACATTAATTATCAGGTTGTTAATGAATTCGCCTTCAATTTAATTTTGACTTTTGTAGATGTGGGGATCTTTCTTTGGTTGCTTCAATCCAACAAGCAGTATTAAACTGGCAATGCATGTTTGCATTAACCACCCCTTATGTTAGAGCTCAGAACTTGAGGTGATTAGAGATAAATGAAGTCAGCCATGTACTGCATGTGGTGTGGTCCATAAAACTGTTCTCTGTCATCTTCATATCTGAGCTGAGATTTGCCTCCAATCACATGCACATGGAACAAATTATTCAAAAGGTCCAGAATTCTTATGCGCTGCCAGTGCTTCCAAGCTTTGAGTCACAGAAATAACATGAATCCTGTACTTTCATTCACTTCCTCACATACATGTGCCACTTCCACGTATGGAAGTGAGTAGAGGTAAAGTAAAAGTGCTGAAGAGGCAAGTTCAACACCAAGGACAAAAGGTAGCAAGTGGAATATGTGTAATAATCTATTTTGTAGTGCTCATCAGAAAAGAGGGTATTTTGTTGAATTATGCAATATTTTCCCATTCTAGTTCTACTAAACTCATAATGTAAAATCTACGAAGCGTTTTCATGTAAGCTTTCTTTCAGCGGTCGTTCCTTATAATTTATAAACAATTCATTCAGAAAAGAACAGAGGGCAGAGGGATAGAGGCTTTTTTTTTTTGCTTTCATTGAAGGAGTCAGATCTTCAGCTAGCCCATTAAGTCAATAAAGCCACTCTAATAAACAGCAGCTGAAAGTGTTGGCTTTTGCCTTAGTGATAGATCTTCCTATTCTGTAGTGAGGCATGTACTAAGAAAAGGCTTGGAAAAGGTTGGCTGAGTGAGTTGACTCAAGAAATTGGAAGGCGACATGGGCAAAAAAAAATCAAAAATAAGAATAGCAAGCACGCTGAGAAGGGCTTACATTGGACAAACTGAGCAGATGATATGAGAGTGAAAAGTGGGCCTTGGCTAAATCCAAGGAAAGGCTTACAGATGAGGAACTGAGGTATGCCCAAAATACAAGCTAAAGCAAGTGGCTCTGTAAAGGGAACTGACATGATAAGAGCAAGAAATTTTTTTATAGAGTGAAATCACTTTCTGATTTCAGCTTCTGAGCTTTTTCTCTTAAAATGTTTTGCTATGCTATGCTTATTTGCTGACTGTTACAAATTTAAGGTTTTGTTTCTTTTTACTGTGTCCCTCCATCCATCAGTCAAGCAGTAGCAGTTGTGAGACAGAACCTGGAAGAGAGGAAAAAAAAAGCAGTTTCCTCTTAGACAGCAGAAGGGGCAGCAAGAGGGGCACAGAACAGATGAGAAAACAGCCAACTCATTTACAGATTTTCTCATTTGAGGTTCTTGATACAAAAACATTCCTGGTTCTGATGTGCAGACTGAGGCTTGTCTATATATTTATAAAATTAAGTGAAGTGCAAATCACACTAGAAGATTTATGCTAACGGTGTTTCTAAAACACACCAAAATGAGTAGAATGTATCACCAACTGCTTCTTGCAACTACACTTCTTCCATGGAAACATTTTTAATAGTTTAGCAATTAAAATAAAACAATAGTTCAGCAGCTGAACTTAAGACTTCTGGATCTTGTACTGTGCCTTGCCAGACTCTCTTCGTGACCTTAGTTCACTGTCTTCTTCCCCAGTTCTCACAGAGATGGGACAACTAATTCAAAAACAGTGTTATTGGAAACTCCTGCTTAGCTGCTTCTTAACCCTCAAGATGCCTGCAGCACATAAGCATTCTAGCTTTAGAGGTTCTCTGGGTGCTTATGTGAGTTTATGGTGTTTCCAAATTATTAGGACTGAGCAGCTTGTCACAAATTTTGTATTTAACCCTGGCTAAAATATAGAAATTAGAGGGTCATCCACCTAAGATGACTGGAAGGCTCCATCTGGTTCTGAGAGTGCGTCTGATATGCAAACAGAAGAGCTAACCTCCCAAATGCAGCTGCAGCTGCTTTTTTAAAATAGGGAGAGGACACATCCCCTTTATATGATAGTCCACTGATGAGGGCTCTTGTCAGGACGTGTGAGACATGGATTTAATTTCCTTCTCTTCCTGAGGGAATTCAGCCTTTCTTTTCCCACCTCTCAAGAGCCATTTAATCTCCTGGCTAGAGCTTATTTTGGGTGGGAACATTTTTCACCTCTTCTGCTGAAGCAGTGCTGCCATACAGAAAAAAATTCCAGAGCCACTGCCTATGAAAGAGAAGGGTGCCTAACTCCCACACATGCTTTAGGGAATCCCATTTGTGATTCTGGAGTATACTGTGGGAAGCAAATCTCTCAGCATTAGGCATTGAGGAAGGGAGTGTGTGTGTGTGTTTGTGTGTGGACACATGACAGTTTTAGTTAAGTCTCATATTGAACCTGCTTTAATTGTACCTTACCTAAAAGAGCTGCTGTAACGATAAATAAACTGAGAGTTCAGATACTGATGTAGTGAATACAGAACGAGTATTTTGAACAGAATGTGCAAGTATGGGTTTGAATTTTATGATTCATGCCACAAAATTATGAATATGCATGCAAAAGTAAGTTACTGTTCATAAGACTTGCAATACCAATGAAAAGATGCATTCATTAATAAAACATTGGGGGGAGGGAGAATCAAGTAGATTTGACATTTTTAAGAGAAAATGGAAAGTTATTATATTTTCATTTAATCAGAACACTTTACAACAGAAGAATTTGGATTAGGTATTGACAGAGTGTCACCTGATAAAAATGTGTGCTGAAGTTTGAGCAGCAGATGTCTCACCCAGGGACGCTTCCCTGAGGAAACAGCAGGAACCTCCTGTACACTCACTTTGCCTGGCATTCATCTCCCTACCAGCTGCCAATTTTAAACTATAGCAAGTCTCTCAGTTTATAGTCCTTTCAAGCTAAAATCTGTTACATTTGGGGAAAAATAGCAATACTTATGTAAATCAATAATTGCATTGTATGTAATACAGTAAATCTATAACATGCCTAGAGTGACACTAACAACTTCATGCACAGGTGTGTTATCAAGGAACATGTACAAAGTGATTCATATGCATTATATTCTGAATATGTCTTGTTCAAACACTCATTTTGTTTGGCACAAACAGCCTTCTTTTTGCAACCCAGGAATAAATACTGCTTTGTTTCATCACTTTTTTTTTTTCTTCAATGAAACTATTTGCTAGGACTAAATCCTAGCCTCCATTCACATTGTAGCTCTGCTTTCAGTTTAAGTACTCTACACAATGATGGTTACTGATGTCTGCTATCTTTCATTCTGAACTGTAGTGCACTGGTTAAGCAGCTATGTAGGAGTTGGTGAAAATCTTGTTTCTTCATATTAATGAGAGTTTCAAAATTAGAGGCATATTTGAGTTAATAATAGAAAAGAAAATGCTATGGAAGTACTGTGCCTGTGGAAGTCACTGGGAAAAGAGACTTAAATTGACTACTCTTTCATTCTACATACTAATCTCCTGTTTTCTTGCCTCATTATGCTGGGTTTTGGTCCTATGCGTCACAAAATGTTCCAGTGCTAAATAAAGACACAATTTTTACAGTTTACTTTGATGTTCCTCCTATTCTCTTATTGTTTTACGTGAAATCATATGAAAGATGGTAGTTTGATCATCTGAGGAACTGAGAGAGCTGAGGGCCAAGATGGGTGCAGGCAGAGTCAATTGTTACAGCTGCTCTGTGATGTACACTCAAGCACTTCCCTCTGTCAAACCAAAATAGGATTTCCAAATATTTTTTCACAGGCACGTGTGAGATTTTAGCTCTCAGTAATAAGTCTGACCTGGAACAGATTGAAACCAGCACTGGCAATAGGCAAGTTCTACCTTTACATATGAAAATTACCATTCCTTTGGCCTCCCCAAGAAAAGAACACCTTCTAAAGGAATAAGAATTAGGACTGTATGCATTTGGTGCAATTTTATATAAATGTAAGGAAACAGTGATAATAAGAGAGGGATTTGACCATATTATTTCTAAAGAAACTGCAACCCAAATATCACTTTCATATTAGAGACTGACAAAGATAATGGGATGTCCATGATGTCCATTTGGCTCCATTCGTAGTTTAGCTCCCTCGATAGTCTCATGCTTAACCAAAATTTAGACCCTGGGCTCTGATTTCTTCTTCCCAGTTTCTGCATGACTCACATTGTTTCCTTTCATTTTATTTAAATTATAAGACCTCTACCACTCTTAGAACTGTGAGGGAACTCACCTCTTGACCACTCAAAACTTTCAGTTCTTCAGCTTTCAAGCCTGGAAATATTGCTGTCCTTTTCTTGGTTAAAGGTTGAGTTAGATCTCTAAATTTAGCCTCATGGCGTTCCATCTGAAGCAGACACGTCTACTGATGACAAAATTCACATAATCTCATCTTCTTTCCACATTCACTAGCAGCCATATATAGTCTTATTGGGCTATTTTTATTTGTAGTTATGTCCTCTGCCCTTAGCAAAGGAAGCTATTGGAACTGTTTTCCAAATATTACAATTACACTTTATATTGCTGTTTTCATTAATTTTATTTTCAATTAAGGTAATTAATTTGTTTGCTCTAAATATCAAGTGGCATATTCATGGCAAAACTTAAAACTAGCCTTTATGATAAAAGTGCATTTGTAAAAAAATGCAAGAAAGGCATAAGCAACTTTTTAAAATATTGATTGTGGGTAACATTTTAAAGACACTTCATGCTCTGAATTTCTATTGATATCAAACCTCAGATTGCTGCCCAGGAAATTTTTACCCTTCAACCAATAACTGTGAAAGTGAGAAGACTGTTTTGCTACTGGCAGAGCAATTTCTTGTCCAGCAGAGCCATTCAGATGGAAGGCTGTGGTGAATGTGAATTGCTTGACTTGATTGTAGTGCTAATATTTTCTTCCTGCAAGGCATTTCACATCTATTTTCTTTTATTTATTTCCTTTTTTTAATGCTTCGATCTGCACTGATGAAGTGAAGCAAAACCAAGACAGGCTTGAACTGTTCTGTTTCCTTGGTTGAGTTTCATTATTTTCTTAACGAAGTCTTAGAATCCTGGACCCCTGCCCTTTACTACTTGTAAAAAAGCAGTGCTGAAATGTATCTCTTGTTTTTCTGGATGTATTTGATGGGTAATGTTGGAGTATGTTTGGTCACATTTTGATATTATAGGTGTCTCTGATTCCTGCCATGATGTTTTAAGCATGGATTCTGTTACATTTATGATATAGCTATGATTGATGATCTCTCAGTGATAGATACAGACAGTGCTCATTCTGTCTTCGTTAAATCGAACTTTTCTTCGCTCTAACCATTGGGTATTGCTCATTAGCATGATTTAACTTGCCTTACTGGACAATTTCTTTCCTCTCAGAATTATGAAAGGAATATTTTTCTTCTCAAGGACCATGGCATGTAGTCTTCTATTAGAACTCACCTTGTTTCATCCTCAGCACATGAAATTACTTAGAATAGAGCTACTGAATGTCTGGTGTTCACTTTTTTTTCCCCTATATTTCATCCAGAGAAAACTTTTAGCTAGAAAATGACGAAGTTGTCTGTCTGGCTAGGATTTCTGCAGTCATTGTCTGGACAAAGGGTAGTTCCAGTGGGTGTGCCAGTGTCCCAGAGAAAAACGGCCACATATGATGGTTTGGGTAGGCTATAATCACTATACAACATTGTAGGAAAATTCTACTTTGACAAGAAGATTGTCTTGCCATTACCATCCATTTGGCACCACCAGCCATTTTTGCAGCACTTTGGTGGTAGATCTTTGACATCCAAAATTCAGCAAGATGCATCCTCATTGCACAGCAGCTGTGCATCATATAAACATATATTTCTGGCCAGAAAAGCTTATAAAAAGTTATAGGAGTTTGGATAAATTTTGAAAGAGATTTAGATATGCACATTTTCTTTTCAGTTAGATATTATACTCTCTCTACTTTCTGATTTTCTGACCAAGGAAGAAAAGCGGAAGTAGTGGAATGACCAAGAGAATGACTGTAGTATAATTCACATTCCAGTTACTTGTGTGAGTTATAATTGGGCTCCTTTTCTAATTAAGTTAAGCTCACGTCTTTGGAGCCTTAATGTAAATACAGTTTATTTAATTTGTGAACATAACTTGTATATATACTAGAACATTATAAAGGCGTGTGGAATCTGTAAATCTCTCTCACTGTTACTGTTGAGACAGGACTATAAATGTTCTACGAAGGCTTTTTCTCCTGCCTGAATCCCTTAAAGTGGATTAAAGGCTGAATGACATCCTTCCCACCCCCGCCCTGCTTTGGAACAACAATGGGAAAATGTCCTGGTTTGCAGTTTTCTATCACTTTTTCTCTAATTACTTGTTTCACACATGAAAATATGTTTGCTGCTTTTATTTGCCCTGGAGGCTGCCTTTTAATGCATTTATCTATTGAGATTATTTATTTTTACACATCACTACAGAAGAGTCACTCTGAGTGCCATATTTTCTAATATCAAAAATTTGTATGCTTTGAGAATCCAATATCTTCACATCAACAAGTAATTTATTTCAATAGGGACAGAGCAACAGAATGTATCTCATTTTCTATGTTTGCATTTTGATATACTGATATGTATTAAAAGTACATGGTAGCTCTGAGCATGACTGGATGACTTACATATGTCTATTTATATTCCATTACTGACCAAAGAATGGAAGGCAAACTTCAGAAAATTAGCTGTAACCTATTAAATACGATTATCATGAACGTTTTTTCTAGTGAGGGTTGAAAATCATTTTACTTGAAGCTTTTTTCCATTGTCTGTACTTTATTCCTCAGGATATAAATCTATTTTGTAATTACTCCCTTCTTATCTCAGAAACTTTGCCTGACACACCATTCCATATGTTTATGATTCTCTGAATGAAAAAGTGTTCCCTGACAACCATTCAGATTTTTTTCCTTTAATTTCCATTTATGCCTTATTGTCTTATAATGTTCAGCTGAAAATATATGTTGCAATATTGTGTGACATTATCTGTATTACTTAAGATTTTATATAACCATACATCAATGAAACATCAGATAAATCTCATGCTTCTCCTTTTTTTTTCCCATATCTTCCCTTCCGGAGCTGTATAGGTAGTAGATTCAATTTAGTTTCTATGACAAGTTGACTTTAAGCATTTCTTACAAACCTAGGACAGAACACATCTGCAATTTTGTTTGAGTCACTTTGAAAAGTGAACTGTATATATATAGTTTGCTAAGTATTCTCTGCAATTAGAAAAAAATTAGAAAATTTGTTGAATATTTACACTCAGCGCTATGCAGTATTGTTTACAGAACTTGATAGATTTACTAGCATTTGTAAATTAAGGGAATAATCCAGCAGCACGCTGAATAAGAGCTTCAGGACTGGAACACTATATAATGTTACCTGACTAATTTGCTGGACTTCCTAATAAATAACTAAGTTACACAAGAAAGGTATTGAGATGATTTGTAATCCTGCGGTAATGGCTTCTAAATAGTTAAGATTACACTGAGAGATGAGAACCTTTTTCCCCTATATGCCATATACCAGCAGGGGACAAAATCAATCTTGTGAAGGCTCTGATTACTTGTGCTGCAAGTTTCTTGTCAGCAGATTCAAAATGTGCAGTGGAATGAATCTTCTGCAAGGTAGAGCTGCTGTCTATCAGCTGGGCATCTTTCCTCCCCTCTCTCCCTCCACCTTAACTTCCCATGGAATATGTGGTTGTGATAAATTAGAAGAAGAGAAAATACAAGACGCTTCAGTGCAACCATTTTAATCCTCCACTGTCAATGCAGAGGAAAGGTGACACCAATTTTAGTATCTTCCAGATGAAAAATGTACCCTTGAACTGAGAATTTGAGGAAGTTAAGGAAAAAATGGAGGAATCGCTTTTGTTTAAAATATAATGCTACTTGAGTGTATACAAAAATGTTGTTTTCAAAGACAGGATTTAAATCCATTAAGGACTTGCAATTTAATCCAAAGAAGAGATGGTAAATAAAATTCAAGCTAAAACACAGCTTTTATTAGAAAGGGCAAAGAGAAAACACTAGGGTTAATGCAAGCATTTTGGGAGGTTGGAAATCCAAATCCTAATCATTATCTGAACAGATTGTCAGAGTCAGATTTTATCTTTTTAGTAATCCAAATCAAATCCATATCTGGTCCTCAGCAAATTTTGGGGACTCTGCTGTAGTAAAGATTTGGAGGGGATTATGCTTGAATTTTGATCAAGAGAAATCTAAGAAAACTATTTCTATTTTTTCAATGAAATTAAATTTATTTACAGCGAACTAAGAAAGAAATTTGTTGTTTTGAAAGGCAAAAACTATCATGCATTTTAACCATGTTTTCTCTCAGTACTAGACAAAAGGAACTTGTATTGTCTTGCTGCTTTGGTGAGGAGAAGTATCAGTTTTGCTGCTTAGAGCTCTAATCGTGAAGAACAATTTACAACCTGTGGAATTAGTTCTTCCTTCTCCCCATCTTCAGTACTCTTCAGTAGCCTTGGAAAGCAATTACAGATTCCAAATAAATATTCCCAGAATAATGCATCCTGGAGAACTTGGAGAAAATATTGGAAAATTGGGAACTAAATGTTCTTAAAATTCTCCAGCAAAAGCAACATCCTCCACAGTCTATGAGAATATGATTTTATTCAGTCTTCCAACAATCACAATTAGACAGTTGTGGGTTGGTGAAGAGGTGTTATCTTCCAATACTGCAGATGGAGAACCCCATAGAGGAAATGGCCCAACAAGGGTAGAAGTATGACATTATTCCTTTTTTCTGCTTTCAAATTCTAACCATCCATCCATTTTGTTCTCCCAAGATTCTTGCCTCAGGTGCTATTCAAGTTTTTGAGCTAGAATTGCTAATTTTATAATGAGAGGCCTGAAATCTGTTTGAAGGCAGAAATGTTCAATTTTAGCAGTCATGTGGCTGCATATTGTATTCATTGTCAGATTAGTTGATATTTGGCTTTGCTTGCTAATCATGTTCCCAAAGACCTAAACTCTCCCAGCACTCAATGCTTGCACTGCCCCTCACAATGGCAGAGATATGCCACAGCCAGCAGAAGTTAATGGTCTTCAGGGAGCTGCATTTGCAAATCCTTTTCTGCAAGAAACCTCACATAAGGGGAAACAGACCAATGCAGTCTTCAGAGGGCTTTGAATCGGCTATTTCATCAATTCTCCAGATAATGGCTGAGTGCTGTGAGATAGGAAGTGGGAATGACTACACTTTTTATCTTTTCTCGTGATCCTTGAGACAGAGCACTATAGATGCCATTGATTTCAGGCCAAAAAGGTGATCCTGCTGTGCTTCTGTCACCAGCAACAATATAAATCAGCTGTTTTCCATGCTGTCGAGTGCTGTCCTCTGCCCCATGCACACCTGAATCAATCTTAAGTAAAAAATAACATTCTGGGAATTACAGTTTATTCAAATAAGCAGCAACTTGCAATGAAATTGCCAGCATAGCATATATTATATGCCTATTAAAGAGTTTTCTGTTCCTCAGCTCTTCGGCCGGCCTCTTACTCAACTTCTGACACATCAGAACTGAGCTCAGACATTGCTATTTCAAGCAGTGCTTATTATTTGAAAGGATGAAAACTCTTATAAATGGTAGCCACTGAATATGGCTATTCAAAAATGAATATTTTGAGCAGGAAACTGCAGTCCCAATATGACACTCTGTGGGCTTTAAGTCAAAAAGCATTTTTGAAGACCTTGGAAAAATTAAGAGAATGGCATTTCAGTCACCCCTAGCTCTGTCCACTCTCCCCAAGGTCCTGTAGGAGTGCCTAGCTGGGCAAAAGATGGAGGAGCAGAGGCACCAGGCTACCTTCAGGCTTGTAGAGTTCGCATTCAGTGGCCTGAGCCAACTGCATAGATGAACTTTGTAGCAGTGCTGCTTAGACTGAAACTGCCTCCACACATAGAGAACAACGTAGGATAACCCCCTTTACACTCACACACACATACACACACACACAAAGACTAAAAAATGAAGACAGTATAGGTTACAGTAAAGGGAGACTCAAAGTTGGCTACTTCATTTGAATTGCAAAGTAGCAATCAATTAGTTTATCATTAATCAGATAATTTTGGGGTCCGTGAATAATATGAAAGGAAAAGAAGAAATAACTACCAGGATAATTTTCAGGAACCATCTCTCAGCTTTATAAACTAATCCTCCTCTAATGGCCCTTTTTAATGTAATTTATAGGTTCATCATTACCCTTTTTGTATTAGTAATTATTTCTAAAATACCAAAGAACCATCTTTTTTTCAAGGTCCTTCCATGTGCCTGATTTACAGCTAGGCTGGTGTTGGACTCTGTCTTTCTGAGGTTTGACATTTCAAAATATTTATAGCTCTTTTACATTAATGCCTTTCTCATGAATCTGAAGGTGACCGTTATTTCTTTCATCTTGTTGTAATTAAATGGATCAACTATAGCTTTATTATTTCCACTATTTATCTGTGCGGTGTGTTAACACATTCAGATTAGCAAGTGATATTGAACATTATGTGAATCATAACAAACAAATATTTCCTAAAATATGAGTTAAACTTGATGCATTGGCTAAGAAATTGTTCCGAGTGAAAGCACAAAATCTTTAATATTTTATTGATCAGATCTAAACCTTCTGCCCAAAGTGGCAATTAAATTTCAATTAAACTGACTGAAAGCATCATATTAAATTTCAGCACTTTATGAGCTATCAGATAATGCTGCAGGACAAATCTTTAGTATGATCACACTCTTTTCAAATTATATTATCCTGTTCATTCACAATAAAAGTGACAGCTTTAGGTATACTTTCAATATTTCTTGAATATAAACCCTCTAATGAACACATTTTATTGCCTTTAAATCAATTATTATTGGATATTTTAATAAAGTGAATTGAGCACTTTGTTTTACACACTGCTTAGAAGTTATTATATTTTGCAGTCAGCACAGCAAAGAACAGTGTGACAGAAATACCCAAATACCTAATGTTATGCTGTAAATTAAGTCAGCTATTTACAATTATGAATATGCTGCATTCCATTTCACAGCAGCTACTGGTAAAACATATTAATTAATAACTCTTTAAATCTTCAGGCTTTCAGTCTCACTGTGTTTCAATAAATGAGATAAGCTGAAGATATAATCAAAGTTGCAAGAAGACACCGCAAGTGCTTTTAAAGTATTGTCATATGAAGACCTCGATATTTTACTGCTGCTTCTCTCTTTGTTCCAGTGGCTCTATGCATGTGTTGTAGATTGTCCAAAATACAGCTGATGGTGGATAACTTTTTTTAATTCAGAGGACATTATCACTCAGCCTCCTTTTCAGTTGCATACACACAGATATTTAAGTGTCAATAACAGCATTCACCAGATTTTTGTCATTAAATAAATAGATTAGGCATGAGGCAAATCTAAAAAAATGACTGAGAGTAGCCAAATTAATTTCACTTAGCAGGTGTTTGGGCATGTTGAACTGAATAGAAATCTATATTCTATATTGATGTCAAAAAGTTATTGTGTTCCTATGGATGATTACCAAAAGCAATTATCCCGAAATAGTAGATGAATTCTCAGGTGGACTTTTAGAGACACATATAGTCATTATGTGAGGGAATACCTATATTCTAACCTCCATTAATTCTCTGGTTCTGCAGATGCAGATGTCAAAGGTAAGAGATACAGGTAAGACACCTGGTTTGGGACAAGGCTTCCTGTGGATTCATAATCTACCAGTAAGTGGTGTCTTACGTACCTTCTTAATTCCTTAAACTTAATTATCCTCTGGCTAAGGTCTTCAGAAAGAGCAGCATAAAAGGCTAAGAGGAATACTCTCAGTAGAGTTCAATTGCCCCTTGCTTCAAAAAAGTCCAGCTCTGATAGTCAAATGCCCTTACATTCTCTTTCCCTTTCCATATCATGTTTTTCAAGCAGATTGAAATGTTATGTTCTGTTGCATTTGGAGAGAAACAAAAATAAATAAATAAAGGCAAATACAGAGGGGCAGGGGGAGCACCTTTCAGAATATTCCTAGACATTCTTTGTACTTGAATTACAGAGTTAAAAATTTGAGGCATGTCTTTTCCTGATACACAACAACACAGAATTGCAGAGATTGCATTATTTCATATGAATAAGTATGTTTTGTTTATTTTTATCGGTAAACACTTCTTCTTCATTCAACAATACTTCTCCCTTGGGAGCATAGTGAAGAATTAGGTGTATAAGGAAACAGGGAAAAAAAGCTTTTGCAGAATGAGAAAACTACAGAAAACATCCTTTTGAAAACACTTTTCTTTTTTATTTTTCAGTCCATATCAGGAAAAGAAAAGTCCTGCAGAGGGTCAAACAGTGCTTAAGTAGCTAAGTAAAGGAATTGCCCCCCAGAGCAGGTGTTCATGCTGTCTCAGCAGGCAGGGATAGTATATGTTGCATCAAACACAGTTTGCTCAGCATGTGTTCACACCTCCCCTGACCCCGACACTTCCTGGCTTTGCTACCATGAAAGTCTCATGAGAGAGGAGGTGTGTTTGAATGGAGTGTGGGTGGATCTTTTCAGCAACGAGACGTTCTCGGCTGCACAAACAAGTGAACAGCAGCCATTTTTTATGGCTGGGATCTCCCCCTGCCCTCATTTAAGCAAGGTCCTGACCCAGCTCCCAGCCATGGAGCTATCAGAGCTGCCTGCATGCAGTGAGAACACTGCTGGAGTCTCATCACACCCTGACAGTTCCTGAGCTGCTCCCTTGTGTCAGCCTGACCAGCAGATTTGGCACTATTTCTGAAGTCTCTGTCCTCTTAAATAATGTCTCACTAGGAACAGATGGGGTATCTAACATGGCCTTGGAAGGTGCCAAATCAGGGGAAGTCAATAAACAATCCTGGTGAGCCAGGACACCATTCAAAGGGATTTGGTTAATCACCTACAGGGTAAGAAGTTGCAAATCAGCCTAGGTTTGGATCCCTTGTGACTCATCAACATGTATCTGCTGTGGCTGTAGGGATGTTTGGATGTTTCCCCTTGATTCATCAGCCATCTTTCAGACCAACCTGCTCTGTGTGGGTCAGGTGCTTGGTACAGCAAGGATACAGGATAGGGGACTTGCCAGGGAAAAATCTTTTTCTCTCATGCTGCCTGAATCTTGACTATTTTTCAAAGAGCAGGATCAGACTTAACATGAGGAAAATTTATGTAAATATTGCATAGTTTCTAAATATATTAATCCCTAGACATGGTCCTAAGAATAATTTTAGTTGTGTTTTAATGGACCTATAGAGTGATTTTTACCATTGAATTATATTTGACTGCTGTGGAACTCTGCGGGAAGCTGCTAAGTTTATATGGTAATGGGGAGAGAAAGAAGAGAGGTGGGGATGGATAGACAGCAAAAGCTTGCCTCGATTTGTAGGTAGTTTGCATTTTTTCAATCCTTGCAATTCATTCTGATGTGGCTTTGTTGTCTGAGCAAATCTTTTTGAATTTATCATAATAATCAACTTTTACAGATTCTTCAAATACATTTGAAACTGCCACTGAATCAGAAAAGCTAAACTGAAGGCAGCTACACTGGCACTATTCTTACTCATATCTAGTGATATGCTGGATTTATTCATACCACCAAGAAAAAAAAAACCTATTAATTTTGGTCAGCTGTATACACGGGAATTTACATTTGTTCTCCAACATTCATGAAAAAGACTGTCCTGCCATTGTGGAATGCAGAAAACAATCTATCAGGCTTTCAATAAACTGCAGAATATATATGTGGTTCAACCTATCTAAAATGAGATGCAGTGTTAGCAATATGGAGAGGCCCAGCAAGGCTAGCAATAAAAGTAGATATACAGTAGCTGACATCAGATTGTTTCAAGCTTAATTCCAGTAAAGTAATAAGGTCAGGAAAAGAAACGCTCAGTGATGCGCAGATTGATGCCATTAGATAGAAACTATGTGTTGGCATCAAGCAAACACTTTTCTGTCTTGGTCTCATGGACAGAGCACAAAGATATTCAGCATAATCCCCACAGATTTATAACCACAAGAGTGGACCAAGCTTAGCAGACTGCGGTCAAGAACAGTACTAAAACTAAGCTATACACACATTTATTAACAACACCAGAGGGTATTGTATTACTCTCATTTTCCGAAGTGAACATAATGTGTATTCCCTCCAACTCACACCAAGGGCTGCTGACACACTATGGAGAGCTGGTAATGTCTGAGAGAAGAATGCTTAAGAGTATGTCATAACGCAGCTTTGTTTTGTACTTGTACACATCTATGTATAGGATGAGAGCAATGCATAACATAACTGAAGGCTAGCTCCTCTGGACTTCAGAAGTGCTTTCATTTTTAAATACTCCAAAAGAAATAGTTTTTTGCTTGTGAGCATCATGTGTCAACTTTCGGATATCACTGAATGGAAAACACCATTTTGTCCCAATATTAACTGAAACTGTAATACTTTTTGGTTTGGCCCAACCGAAAATAAACATCAAAAACTGGTGGAACGGCACATCCCACAGTTTGGCATCTCTGGAGTCTGTGACCTCTCTTTGCTTTGCCACCAAGAGAGAGACATAAAGCATGGGTCTGGCATGAGGCAAATGCAATCTTCCTGTTCATGTCACTGTTTTGCTTTGAAATGTAAGCAGGAAAATCAAATCCATTTTGCTGCTGATGTACTATCACATCCCAGGTCTCCCTAAGAATACACTCTTTTCCATTTAAGAAAGATCCAGTTTGAAAAGTTCAGTCCTGACTGCTCTTCTGATTACCACAGTTAAAGGCTGGTATAGTAACACTGATTTTTCTTGAACTATTTATGATTTTAAGATGAGACAATACAGTCATTTAAGACATACGTGGTATTCTAAGATAAGAGGTACAACCCTTTTGCCATAAAAAAATACATCCTTGTTTACAGAAATACGGTATCTGGTGAAAACTTGGGTAAAAGCATCTGAATTTTTCTCACATAGTTAAATGATTACTCATAAATTAACATCCTTGTTATTAATAGCTACATCTTAAAGCCATTTTTGGAGGGAAGAACATTACACTTTTCTCTATTTATATCCCATGTGTCTGTCCTCTGTCATTCTGTTTCTCTTTAATCTTGTTTGAGTATACGGCTCACTCGTCCTTATTTTATTGACTCAATCACAGGCACACTGTCACTTTTTATAAAACGGTCACTGCAGAATCACATCAAGCAAATTCTTGATTCTGCAGTCAGTAATTTAGTGCCTTTATGGAATTGCAATTTCAGGGCTCACTGCTTGTTTTTCTAAAATGTACTTTAGGAATTAGTTACTCCAGCCACAAATCAGTTGAATTTATGCACAGTTGTAATACAGTTTATGGCCTCATGGTACATTGCTTCAAAAACAGCAGATGTGAAATTATGATAAATATAATGAGTGTTTTTTTGCCTGATCTACTGAAGTAGAGAAGGATCTGGAGCGTGTTTACCTATCCCATACAGTACATTTAATGTCTTAGTCAGGACTCCTGACAAAGGCTGATTAATGTCCTCATCTCTTTTATTAAAGATAAGAGTAGCACTGCAGTCAGGAGATAGAAAGCACACCATAAATCTTCGTAAAATGAGCAGTCAAATAATCACTCATCAGAAATAAAATCTACATACATTAACACTAACACTCAGCCTACCATGCACACAGCCATAAAAAAAAGGGAAAAAAAAAGAAAAAGAAAAGAGAATAGACAGATTTCCGGAAGTTTTAATTTCAACTAGTCCTTTAAGTTTAATGTTACAGTTCCCGTAACCTGGATGCAAAAGCTGGCATTTAAAAGCACATGTGAAAGGACCAGATGCCTCGTCATTACATTAAGAGCATGAAGCAGGCAACAATTAAGCGATTCACTGGAAAGACATAATGCTGATCTATGCTAGCAATTAATCACAGAATACATTAGACAATGATGGGTGACCTACAAATTTTTGACAAAATAATTTTTCATCATGTTGGCGATTTCTTAGCCTAATATGCCTGCAAGGCGCAGAGTCCAAACCTGTCATTTATTCCATCTCTCCTTGACAGGCGGCAACCTGTCTTCCAGACAAAATGAACATTATCTGTGCTCACTAGACATTTAGTGCAGGGCTTAGCTTATGACTAATGATAATAGGCAGACAGAAATGTTAGAGTCTGAAATAATGTTCTCTTTGTTAAAGAAATTTCTTGAGGTAGAATTTTTTTTTTTCCCAAAGACACAGAAAGATAAAAACTGGTTTTATCTGATTTTTAATGCAAGTTTAAAAAACAACATTTCACTTTCTCCAAAATAAACAGAAAAAGAGCATGTCTTTTTTTTTTTTTTAACTTCCTGTAAGGATTCAGGCTACAAATTGTTCACACAACAAAGATACGAAGTAGGAATTTCAACACATAGAGGTTAATAAACAGTCTAGCTTAATAGAAATTGGTTTTAGTTAACTAATTTTTGTCTGTTTCTATAAAGTAAATTAAGAAAATAATTAATTTTTCCCTGTTAAAATTTAACCAAAGACACTGCACCTTATTTTTCAACAACGTTAGATGAGAATGGAGCCTAAATCTGATGTGATAGAAGATATTTTATGAATGCACAATGATAAAAATTAGTGGTTTATCCACACAGAATTTTAGTTTTCCTTAGTACACCAGCAGTGAATACTTTCAGATAGCTAGTTGCTGGGAGTACAAAATGTAAAATAATTAATTACTTTCAGTCTTACAGTCCGTAATATAGGACCCAAGTGCCAGGAGCAGAGGAGACGGCAAACAGACCACAAAGTGTTTTTTGTCTGTAGGGTGAAGTTTCAGAAGCAAAGTCTTGATTGAGCGCTTATTCAGTTTTCATCACACAAAGACCCCAGTCATGACATTTTGTGCTGGGTTCTGTGCAAACACATGCTAAGACACAATCAACATCCCAGAGGATTTAGCTGAATGAACTAATCTTCTGCACCTTAGATTCAAGTTGGACACACATCTGGGATTTGATTAGATTCCCACTGAAGTCTCTGGCAATCTTTACACTGTAACTGGATAAAACTATCGGGGAGGACAGCTTTCTACAGCCAGCGGAATTTAAATTTAAAAAAAAAATATAGAGTTGGTTATAATGTAATAAGACTGATGGTGAGTTTAAATAATACATCATTGTAAACAAATCCTTTTATAAAAACCGAATTTGTATAAAGTGTGATTGTAATTTTTACCAGAATTCACCTTCTTTACAAATATTTAGGCTGTTTTATCTGATATAGTTCAAAATAAATTATGAATCTGAAAATGTGCATTTATAGATTCTGCAAAATAGGAATTGTCTCCGTATAGAACCTCACAATCAGCCAAGAAACAACACTGCCCAGATGTATTTTGCAATGTGGTTTTTTTGTTGTTGTTGTTTTTTGGTTTTTTTTTTTTTCAATATCAGAAGGCAAGAATTTGCACCAGGACAAAACTTGTTCTGTTCCATACATTATGTTCATTATCCAGGTATTCCAAAGAACGAACTGTAAGTAGCTAAGGACAAGAATATTTTGGCTAATGTTCTGGTTTTTACTGGAACTGCTGTCAGTTTTGTCCTACTTGGCATTTAGATTGTTACCCAAATGGCAATAAGTTGTTGTAATTACATGATGTCTGAAAATTCAGTGAATCAAATTAGTTCCTTTTCCTACTTTTAAATCAAATTACAGAGGAAGCATGTGCAAGATACCTTGCAACCTTGTCAAAAAAAAAAAAAAAGGGGTGGGGAAACTTTCCTGTATTATGTTTTAAAATATGCTGACTGAAATAGAATGAGTATATTACATTTTCATCATTTAAAAATGCCAAATATTTCCAGTTGAAGTATTAAGGTATGCTGAGGGTGAAAGCTTATACTTAAATATACATCTAATGTTTGAAAAACAAATAACTTCAGCCTTCAATGACTTCAAATCCCTCGTATTTTCTGAGCATCCATTTCATATCTTCAAATATTATTATGAAAAATTATCACATAATGTTTTTCTCATTATACGATATACTATATTTTATTTGTATTGATTCATCAGTTGCTCTACAAGAAACAGAATAGAATACCTCAAAAAGTACCTGAAAACCATTTCAATATTCATAAAATGCTTTTTTTAATCAACATGAGTCCAATGAGAAATTTTCTTTTTGTAAATGCAAAGTTGATCCAAAAAGTTGTCTGTCTCCTGACAGGAGACAACAAGGGCATCCTTGTTGAGTGTCTCTGTCTAACAAGCTGAAGCCAAAATCTTCATTGGTGTCTGTCATTAAAGGACTGTCAGATGTGTTTTATAAAGTTGATCTCACAGCCTTCATCAATGCTTGTGAATCCATATTGTGAGCTGACTTGTGAATTTACCCCAAAACACATTGATATTTTATGCCATTATGATCCTTTCGATTTACTCTAGGGGAAGGAACAGGGAAGGCCTTGTTCAAATGCAAATATTATTGACATACTTATGTAAGAGTAAGAAAACATTGAGAAATGTTATCCGCAGCTGCCATAACTTAACTAGTTCAGATATCTATGCCATTGTAAGTACTAAGCCTACTCAGTAAAGGAATAAAGTATATTGTTTAAAGAACTGAGTGATCAACTTACAAGTAATAGACTAAGCAGCTGTTAGTCAAATAAAAAGTGTCCTTGAGAGCTCATCTCTTTGACTGGGAACCCATGATGCAAGATTTTAGAGACAGTCATTTCCAAGCACAGGGCTAAATTCTGACCTTGTAAGAGCCAGTATAGAAACAGCTTCCTTGTTTTGCGTGGGAGAGACTTGCTCTCTTTTAATGATAATTTTAAAAGCTGTACGTTCTTTTGCAGCAATTATAAAAACTTCCAGCAGGTTTTTTGGCTTCTTTCACTCCCACCATTTTGAAAGGTGGAATCATTACTTGACTTGGAATTTCCTAATTACCTCTGCTTCTAAGTCAAAATTTTCCTGACTTCTGTTGAGCTAAAATCTCCAGCTTTTAATGCTGAGTAAAGCTATAGTTCCCTCTAAACAGTCTGTTCAACTTCAAGAAAATAAAATTTAGCCCTGAAGATTAATATGGTGTTTTTAGAGTCTGAGCTCTTCTTTGGTACCCCATCTATATATGTGTCTATCTGTCTCTCTTTCTCTAGTTAGCATATGTCTACTGCCCAAGTCTTATACTGCATAATTAGATGTATCTCATCCAGACACCTCTTCATCCCCATTTGTTTTGCACTTGGACACCAAAGCGCAATCCCAGTTCTTGCTTACTGAAACGACGTGTTCTCTGGATTACAGCCCAAAGGCAGCATGCTTGCCAGTTGCCAACGCTCATTACGGCTGTTGATATGATTCCATAAATATCTTGATATGATTGCATGAAACCTACCTTACTGGCTTCTGTGCACTATGAATGTTTAAAGTAATCCACTACTTGAATGGCCTCAAATGCTCAGCATATTCTGCATATGTGCTTCCAGGCCAATCCTAATGCTACCATGTGAATGCTCAAGTTTCTGATGCCATTCACCTAAGAATGGTAGCTTTTGAAGGTTAATGTAGATTCACTTTTCACATAATGACAAAAATTTCTTTGAGAGAAGAAGTGGTGATATAATCTTACTAGCTTTGTGTATTTTGATTATCTGAAAATGAAGTAGAAAATTTGCACTAAATATTAATTTTGAATGCAGATGGAAAGAACAAAAACTAATTTGCTATTACATTTCCTGCTTTTACATCAACACGAAGTAAATCCAGTTTTTAATCAAAAGAGCAAAATAACCTTTACGCTTCTTAATTACTGCATGGAGATACTCTAATTCTAAGTACTTGGGAATTTTCAGAAAAAGAAAGTAGGTTATCAGCAACTGATGGTAAGGCTACAAGCCTCATTCTCAGTTTGCTAAGATTACTGAAGGAAAAAGTAGTTACTATCTATTGTGAATATTAAACCATATATCCTGGTCCCTGTTTAAGTTCTTCTGGTTGAGATTTTTCAGAGGAATTGAAAGGAGTTTAGCAAAAAGAGTTAAAGCATACCCCATTCAGTGGGATTTTGACACTTCATTCCATCTCTGACTGCATCATCCCATAGATCAAAACTGATGTTGAAGTTCTAGCTAGGAACTAGGAAGCCACTGCAGCTCAGGGAAAACTAGGCAAAAGGTTGCTCTCAGAGGTATTCCAGGTGTGAGCTACAATCTTTTGCTGTTTCAAGTTAAGATAAAGAGCAGTTCAATATATGACACACTAGAGAAACCAGCAAAAACATGGAGTAAGTAATCATATCTGTGCCAGGAAGAAATGGATGTCATTGCTCAGATAAGATAGAGAAATAAAGAATACCTGGACAAGGATATTTGACAATGGATCAGCTACCAAGAATCCAACAATTTTGTGACCATGTGAGCTGACAAACAGATGATCATTCTCATTGTAAAATTGCTATTACTTTCTCATTTGGTTGATCTTTCTACTGAACTCCAGCCAGCTCTTATTGATGTGTTCCCTTTTTACAAAATTGCTTGCACATTTTGTAGCCCTAGTAAGGTCAGGTGCAATAGAGCTGTAAATATGGAGCCATCACCAGGCTGAAATTTCAGCTGTTTGTGCTTCCTAGAAAGAGGGTAAACAAAATGCGAGCTCTTGGAAGTCTATATGATGTGCCTTGAAGGAAAAAAAACCAACAAAATTTCTTCATCAGGCTCCAATACATGCTCCAATATATGTTCAGTGAGGAAGAAATGGAGTCATGTCTCTGACACTAAGACTAGTTCTGTGAGATCTATAAAAAAGAGAGAAAAAATCTCATGACCCATGTATCAAAAGCAGACGAGAGATATATGAGAACTGGCATGGATGCACTCAAAGTCCCACTACTGCTACCATCATTATATGGCTTTTTGGCATAGTTGCCCTTGAAAGGAGTCAGAAGAGGGCGTTTTTACAAATCAGAAAATATGTCAGGTAGCTGTGCTTGGATTATAATAATTAGAATATCGTTGGAAGAAAAATTGCTCCCTTTTTATAAATGCAAGGCTTTCTCAATTCTGTGGTTTCACAAGTGCCTTGATTTATCATATTTTCTTGTTTTTCTCTTTATATTTATCTAAGTTTCAACTCGGTTGAAAGATGAAAACAATACAGATGAAAATGTAAGGATTATTTAAGGGAGCTGAGAGAGTTCTATGAAGAACAGTGTAAAAGCCGAATACATAAAATCAGGCAGAGGTTAGAAGCCTGTTAGAAGTGTATGCAAAGATTATATGTGCTTGTTATCATACTGGTGGAAGAGCAAATAAAGGACATCTTGTAGACTACAAAATAGCTGCAATGGCTGTGAGCCAATCATGTCATAAACATGAACCTACAGAACCTGAACTGTCATTTATTTTATGTCAGTTCAAGTTCTTAACTTATTTATTTTTCCAGACACAACTACAATGGAACAATAAAAGGAAGACTCAACTAGCAGAGGTCTCACCTCTATTTTGTATAATTTGCTGCTTAAAAGCTTACAGAGTAAAACATGTAAATATATGCAGACCTGAGAGTAAGACCTCAGTAAGGAAATTACAGAGTATGGCTGAGGAAACTACGGACCATAAACAAGAAAAGCACTATGGCTACTAAGCACCTAGAAACCTGCTATAAATTGTTGCAAGGTTCTGCTTCAGTGGATTTAATATTCAGGGAGAGGCTGGCTTTTGGCTACATGCAGCAGGAAATTCACTGGGGCGGGATATCACAAGGATTCCTGTTGTACCCAGCCCAGCAGCAGCTCTTGGTGATATGAATGAGGGAATCTGCCAGAGGTATTACCCAGTCCTGGAACGCAGATTTTCCTTTAGAACAGCACAGCTTGAGGAGAGAGGTACTGGAAATCACATAATGATGTTGCTGCTAGTAAGATTTCTACTCCAGCATTTCCAAATCCTGAAAAATTTCAGATAAGACATGTAATCTTTTCAAGTCAGATCCTCTGTTGATGTAAATTAGTCTAGGCCCACTCGAGTCAATTAACGTACCTCAATTTTAAACTATTTCTCCCTTAGCTTGGAGATGCTTATCTACACCTTACTTTTGAGGTTCTGAATCTCTTATTTTTTATTTAGTTCCTCTCATTAAATGAGTCTTGAACAGGAAAGAACCTTTGTATATTATACGATTATTGGAGGTTTTTGACTGTTTTTTGAAGCATAGAGTATTGAAGGCAGAGAACCTTAAATGTCAAACTAAATATATAGGATAAAAGTAGAGAAGTACAGGGTCAGATGTTTGAATGAGGTTGGAACCTATTCAAACATCCACATAAAGTGACCAGATTTTCAAATGCCCAGAGGAGCCAGTGGGTGGGAAACACTCTTAAAATGCATGACTTGTTTCAACCAAATTTGAAGTCAGGGAAATTAGGAATGCTCTCTCTAGTCTGCATCTGGAGAGAAAGAGGAATAAATTCCTTTCCACTTTCAGTTTTAGTTATTTTCTAGAATAACTTCTTGTTACTGAATCCCATCACAATTCCCCTTGCACAATTTCATTTTTCGTGAGCCAAGATTATGAAAGGCTGATTAATTCTTTGCAGCTGACTCAGCATTCCCCTGATGCACACTGCTATTTACAGGAGAAGTAGCTATAGTCCTTTCTTTGGCCAGAAAGAGAGAATTCTTTTCTTTCCAGTCTTTGGCCAGACCTGTATGTCTTGCTATGCACCCTTTCAAATATATTTCATTGGAGGAAATTATGATTATTTTTAATTCAGAAGTTTCCAACAAGCATGTCCCATCTGTTAGAGGTGTGCTATTCTGAACTTTCAGAAGAAATAGCCCCCAGCATGCATAGCACCCCTTCCTAAAAAAACACGGGGGAATCTGAACTCCACAAGCTCAGAGCAGCTAGGAGAAGGATAGTATATTTCTGCAAAATTTTCATTTGCATTTAATTTTGAAAGTTGCCAACCTTTGCAAAAACACAACAAAAGTAATCTTTCAAGTATGACTTGTAAGCAGGTTTAACGATATCTGCTGACAATCTGAGACAGTAGCCCTGTGAAAGGTGTGAAATGCCATACGAATCACAAAGTGATGCTAAATCAACAATCTAATGATACTTTAAAAGTCATTATTTGGTTACTCCTTAAAGGAGAAGAGAATAGCTTATATCATGAACAATTAATAATTAGTAACTTGCTATGATAAGCAAGCCAAAACTGAGAGCATACCACGCACTTTGTTTTTCCAGCAGCAAGATGTCTGAAACTTACCTGACCCATTTCTTCACAGTTTTGGATTTTAGAATACTGGGCTAAACCTTTATCAGCTCCAACCGACATCGATACTGTCACAACCAAAACCTCCTGAAAAGTCTGTTGAAGAAAATGCAAAAGCAGCTACTACCCTTTAACCCAGTGAGCACTGACATGACTTGTGACACAATGACCAAAGTAGCTTGAAGAAACAGGTGGATGTCTTATATACGTGCATGTCTATCTTGCCTATTTGTATCTTTAAAAAAGACTCTAAAGCTTTCCTCTTCTGAATGTGAGGGATGACTACTGCAAGTCACAGCCAAACAAAGCTCCTGCTGTCTAGGCCATCAGGCCCAACATGTCACAGAAGATTCCCCTCCAGCTGAAAGACATAATCAACCTAAAGGAAAGGCTGCTTTGAAAGATCTATTTTGCAAGGAAACAGATTTGCCTATCTTTTTTATTCTTTTTTTTTCAAAGAGCATATAGCCAAAAGTGGAAAATGCTGATATGACATTCCTGGACTAGAATCATGGAAATCCAGCCTAGCCTGCCCTCCATGCCTTAGGATGACAGGAACAGAAGTGGCACTACCCACTCAAAGTAAATCCATATGGGGAATGTTTCATGGAAATTTAAGTATGGTCCACCAGCTGGTAACACTGGGGAATGATTCTACCAAGGGTTCAGCTTTCTCTGCTGCCACGTCATTTTCAGGCACTCCTTGGCGGGGTTTCTTACCACTTATAATGCAGTGACTATGGTTTTCATCACAAGTGACACAGCATTTTAAAAATATATACTACATAAAGGTAAGGTATAATGAGTATTCCATCCAGAAGGATAGACAAATACCTGAAAGCAGCAAGGTATGACCAAGTGATGGGAAGACCAGCCCACTGGATGACACTGTTAGTTCTCAGGAAACTTATCACTTACATTCAATCAAAATTCTATTTTCTATACAAGCTTGCCTGTGCAGGATACTGACAATCTTGTGGTTTGTTTTGAAGGTAGCTGTGAGATTACAAATCCTTAGGAGTGACTTTTATTCTATAGGTGTTCTACAATGTTAATGTGACCATGCAATTGCTTTTGTTTCATTTAAAGAAATGAAGTGTGCCTAAAGCAATCAGCTTTAAATAATTTATTTCCTTTAAAATGGATTGTCCACAAAAATTTTGCCAAAAAGACATCATTTTTCTAGGGAGTCTAGATTCTCAGTGGCACAAAAGTCAAATCAATCAGACATTATACCAGGCCTAAAATTACCGAATGTGTCCCTGCAAAATTCTGCAAATAATACCACACATTATACTGGACTCCTGCATATCTGAAATCCACTTTTCACCAAACCACCTACCTGCTGTAATCACAGCATTGCATATCATGTGGGTGCACAGCATTCAGCCTGCTGAGATCTATTTCATACTCCCAATTCATACCAGATACCAGACTGGTAGATTACTATATCTATTTTCTCCTACTTGTCACTGTGAATAAATGATTTAATATATAGTTGTAAGATTAAGGCTTGATTTTTTTCTTAGGAAAGGAAAAAGCAGCATATGTCTTACTAAATTTTATTCATCTCCCAACCCTGATATCAGAACTATTTGCCTTTCTAAAAATTTTAGACATATCCTTATCCACCTATTCACAAGAAACAAAAATATTTTTTCTTAATATTAATTGATTAAATCACCAAGAGTGCACAATCATCTTCTGTGGTGTACCTCAGATTGGATTGGATAGTTTTGGAGGGTTTTTTTTAACATGTATGTACGATGATGGTAACAGAATGTTACCATTAAACAGGAAAACTCTTGAATACGAGAAAAACTAGAATTATTAAGGCAATGCACGCTGTGCTAATTCACCTTTCTTGGGTAGCTTATGATAAATGCTTTGATTACAGATGCCATTATATTTTTTCCATGGGCCTTCTGCCTCATTCCACGCACAGGATGTACAGCTACTCAATGAGCAGTGATCCAATATGGTTTTTATTCTTATTGTTCCATTGGTGGCTTCAGGCCTTATTTACTGCACACTATACAGACCCAGATATAAAGACAGAATTATTAATTTCCTCATGAGTTTTCCTATGACTCAATCTGCATCATCACAAATATTTACAATCTAACTTCTACAAAACCTCTGCAAAAGAGGAGAATGTATTTCCATATGCATAGTTTCGCAACATACAGAGAAATAAAGCACGAAGGATAAGGCTGAAAAAAATTCCTTCGCTCAAATGCCTAATTTGAGATATCTACAACTTAATGTTTTGGAATGTACAGCATGGAGCATCCCTTCGTCCTCTCAGAATTGCTGTTCTCTTTCACTTATCTTGCAGCACTTTTGCCAGCCCAGCACCAGAGCTCCAGACTTAATGTCACAAAATGAGAAAAATACAAGTAGCCAGCTGTTTAAAACCCAAGTGAATTGATACAGTCAATGTCCTGGATCTGAAGAATCCAGGACAAACAAAAAGAGAATTATCTTATTTGGATCAGTTGCCTGAGTTTTAAAATAATCTTTTTTTACTTTTGCATTTCCTTGTGTCATTCACCACACAACCTGTGTAGTCAAAGAACCATTCTGAAGAGGGTGTTTAATAACATAAAGCTCAACCTCCCCAGAGTGGGGCCATTGGGCACTCTAAATTTCTCTGTTTCTTTAGAATTCATCGAGGAGTGCTGGGAACAGCCAAGATTTTTTGCTTTGTGATTTTTTGTATATTATATGATGAACTGTCTTTGGGGCATTTTTAGGGTATCCTTACCTTTTGGACATCCAAGCACATCCCTTCTTTGGGAGTCAAGCAAGCTAGTACATTGCATGAGATACAATCACATGTGATCATAGTGGGAAACTATCCTGAAGAGCTGTATCATAAAGCAGAAGCTTATTTGATCAACTAAGATTGCACAACTAATCTTGGGCACTTCCCAACTTTTGAGTGCCTGGCTTTACAAGGTTAATTTTGATGTGGCTTCTATTTGCTTTTTCTTGTAAGGAAATAGAAAAACAAATATTTTTGTCATAAGACATCACATTGACATCAACTCTGGTTTTCAACAAGAAAGCCAGCTTTCAACTTACTCATCTGTCTCATCATCTATCAGTGCAATGGGGAGCCATGAGACATTACCAATAAGAGTTTCTCTGTGATTCTTTAAGCCCCTCCTACACTAGTAATCTGGCAGATGCCTTGGTTATTGTTCAACAAATATTTGCTGAGAGCATAAATCTGATAAGACTCAGGAATTCCAGATTCAATTTTATATTTTGGAGGGCAAAGAGCTTTAGGGCTCAGGTCTTTCTGCCTATCTATGAAGCCAAATCTCCAATTTGGGCTGTGCTTCCTCCTGTTTGTCAGCGTGCCAGACCAGTGTGTTCCCCTTCTTCAACATTTCAGTATCATCACCCTAAGTGTCATCACCTTCAGATGCCTGGCTTTCAGCTCTACAAATTTTATGTCAGTTCATCCTCTTTACATACCAATACCCTTCCTCTCATACTCTCCAGTATTCATTCAAGTTATTATTTCCCTGATTCCCAACTAAATACAGGTGATTTTTTTCAGACATGGTGAAACAATTTTGTCTCAAACTTAGAAACAACCAAGATGGTCTTGCGAATCTTCAGGGCAGGGGGAGTGAAGCTGAAAGAAAAAACTCTTCAAGGAAAAGTTTATACCAACCCATTGGTGTTTTGACACAGTTCTAAACAACTGAAAACACGGTAGTCTAAAGGGAAGCATCAAACTAAAGTGGCTGCAGGCAGCAGCTGGCTCCACCTACCATAAATGGTTGCCCCTTTCACATAAATAACCAGGCCTGGAAATGTTGCTTTTCCATTACAAATATATCAGTTTGTCTCTTCTGATCCAGCTTTTTCATGTCATCTGGCACCAAAGGACCAGAAACTGGGCAAGCCTCCCCAGATGTGAATTTCTTCAGTGTGGGCTGATGTAGTGTCAGAACATCACAAACGAAGGAGGTGCCATGGTTGCAGCTCTGCTGCTCTTTGGCTATTGACAGATCTTTGCTCCAGAGTCACTATCAACCAGTGTACTGTAAATAAAAGCCCTGCAGCTGCTTTCAAATCTTTCAAGATAACATGAAGGTATCCACAAAGTAAAGGTGCCATTATCAATTTATGTCTTGTCCATCATGGTGGAGAGGAATTTTCTTTTTCTCCACAAAATGTCGATCCAGAGACTTTCTGAAGGAACATAAATACACCAATGCCAAAGGTGGAGCTTCTGGTCAAAACAGTGCAGCTAGTCTACAATTTATGAAGAGTTTTGAATCCAGATTTACTGTGTATTGATTATATTTGTGTGTATAAAACATGAAACAAAACTGGAACATGTCAAGAAAAAAACCATGAGATTGTTCCACTCCCTAATACAAGCACAAGCAGAAAAACGCTTGTCATAGCCCTTGCTGTGCTTTCCTATTTGAGCTCTCCACACCAGATCTTGAATTGCCTTGCAATAGCTTCACATGGCAAATACAGGGAAGCCAAACTGACCTTTTGAAATGTTCTGAGTTTACAACATAGATACACACATAGAGCACAGCATAGCTAAACTGCTTTTAGACAAGGTCATCAAAACAAAACAGATAGATCAAACTCAATTTATTTGAGATGGTCCAGTAACCATGAGTCTTATCACAAGCCCTGTACGTGTCACCAGAAGCAGGAAACCCAAAAAGCGACACGACGTTACCAAAAGCTGCTGTTTGGGATAGCAAAGCTTTAAAGTGAGGCAGGGATTCCGTATCTGCTGTATCATGGTATCTGAGGACTGAAGTGGTGCCATTTGATGGCACCATGGTAAGCACACCAGGAGATGAGTTTGCACAGCTGATCAGTAGCACTGATCACTGGAAGATGCACACATTATAAGTTCTACTGGCAAAACTTAAGCTTTTTACAAGGATTTGAAAATATTGCATCTATACTGTTTCACCAGCATTATCATTTGCCGTTGCCACTTTTCCACTAGTCTCTTTAGGTGGTTTCTGTCTGTTTGAGAGGGCCTTCCCCTTTGGTGTATCTGTCCCATGAAATAGTTTTGCTGTACCAGTTCTTTCTTTCAAATCTCAGCTTGTTGACTAATCATTTGAGTTTGTTCCTGTCACCATTCTTGTGTGGAATCATATTACTTAATTCTGGAAGGCCTTTAGGGATACACTTTGCATGAAAGGAACCTTCTGAATTCTTGAACCATATAGTCAATTGCAGCAGTGTGGCCATCATTGACCATAATTCTTTGACCCCTCTTGCATGCCAGATTAAGAGCTAATGCCATCTACTGACCTCTGTCCTATTTGGTACAGCCTGTCATGACCCCTAAACCACAGTATATAAAAACTATGATAAATACATTTCCCTGAAGTCAAAGTCAGGCAAAGCACTGTGCAATAAGAAATGCAAATAAAAAGATATGGGATATACATTGCTCAACACAGCAATACATATGACAGCAACAATCACATCACTGTGAGGGGAAATGTGGTATACGACAGCAACTGAAAACTACCATTAAAAATCTAAGGAAATACAGCTCCTAAATAATCTATTTTTTTATTTCTAGGCATGAAATAATAACTCAGACATTGACAAGAAAAATGGAAGGGTGATTTGACTAAAACACATGCCGTTGTTTGTACGTTATTTGTACTTAATATTTTATCCATTACCAAAAGCCAATAAGCCAATCTCCACACCAAACAACTTCTTTTAAGTTTTCCTTGTCTCACAACTGCATGGAAAAGAAAACACAGTTTTTATGAAGTTCTTCTACTCTGTCATTATTTTACATTTATACAGAATATCTCACAGCTCACATTTATCATTGTCCATACATTTTGACACTTAATTTCAGTAACTCAACTAAACTAAATTTGCTAAATAAACTTGAATGTACAACTAAAATCACAGCCAGAGTCTGAGAGAAACCTATAAATGTCAAGAAAGTAAAAGTTAAAGCCTTTCTTCCAGCCTCTGATGTTTGGGCTCTCAAAAAAAGGAGAACTCAGTCTCTCTGACTGTCCAGGATATTTTAAAAAGATGTATCTATATTAGGGGAAAAGTCTTTACATTTCTTCTTCAGTCCACTCTTATTTAATCCTGCTTGAATTTAAATGCTAAAAATGTTTGTTATTTCACTAAAGCGAGTGCCTTAAAACCAGCACGACTTTTTGCTTTATAGGTCTATGAAGGTACAATGCAGGTAAATCTCTTGGCATTACTTTTGAATCTCCAGCCTATTTTTGATTTTATTTGCACTTAATATTTTAAAATCATAATCTGTATGCATACCTGGTGTGTGTTTTGGGATTGTTTTTTTCTGTGGGGGCTGCTATGCATGTATGCAGCTGTTTTGCTTTGTGCATACTTTGATAATCAAAGTATGCACACCTTTGGTGTGCTCCATCTCTAGGCTGGCTCTGGGTGCTACACCCCCAGAGAAGTCTGAGGGTAGCAATTTTATCAGGCCCCGTGCTGCAAGCCTGTAATCCTGCCCACCAAATTTGGACCATGGAGCCCTGTGGTTGACTGGAACTGGGGAGAGTCTCTTGCCCAGTCTTCACCTTAAACCAAAGACAGGTCAGGCATAATCAGGCTCAGATACTGCAAGCACAGATTGATTAAATTTCAAATGTTAAATGAACACTTTTGCCAAATTAGCATCTATTTCCAACAACAAGCAAAAAACAATGCATGGTCTTAAAAATCTACTGTGTTAAGTGAGCGCAGTTTTAGCAGAGGAAGCGAGGAAGCTGTGGCCTTGCCTTGGGTGCCAGCCAAGGCACCATGCACTCACTGCCACCTCCAGTGGCAGAACCACAGCTACAAAGCCAGGCAGCCCTCACCACCCTGCCAGCAGACCCAGGCTGCCCACATCGTCTGCAAATATGTACCCACATGTGGGCCAAGAAGTGCAGCTCCTCAGTTTGTGTGGAAGACACACAAATGGAGTATCTTTCAGGTAAGAAAGGAGCATGGGTGCTTTGAGGGACAGGAGCATCTACGGTTGCTCATCGCACCTAGGTCTCACAATTTTTTGATGCAACAGATCTGTGGAACTTCAGGCCCCCACCATAAAGTAAAGCATTGGATTCTAATTTGTTAGTGTGTGTAGAGCTCAATTTCTTGTGTCATTTAAAGCTGTAGTTCTGTTTGTGATAGACACATTGAGTCTAAGGTATGTCTATGAGGGACTGAAGATGGAAAATTAGAAAGACATGTATGGGACCATATACATCTTCCTTTATTGCCATAAAACACCCAAACAGAAGACAAACAAACAGCACTTTACAGGCACAGATGTTTTTTCAAGGCAGGATATGTTGTAAAAAAATTAACACTGAGGCCATGATGCTGAGAAAATCTCTCTCTTAGGAAGTACTAAGGAAATTCGAAATAATTCTGTCATCACTTAAAATACTTCTTGTATAGTCACTTTTGTGAAGTACATACACATAGATGAGGTATTTATTTGTGCTTTAGGTGCCATAGTTTATTCCATGTTTTTTTCCAGAAAGACAAGTCTTCTATAAATCCCATGCCATATCTGCCAATCCCATGGGGATGATATAAAAAGGAACCAGGAACCTCTACTTAGGTAACAATTTCCTTTTCCATCAGTCTTGAGTTGAATGCCTTGTTTACTCTTCCCTTGAGCAAGATATGTTTCTTTGCATCATTCTGTAGGACAATATACTAAGAAGGAAAACCACTCTCACAAAGTTGCATACAAATGAGTGTCTCTTTTGGCAGTACGCATTCTTAAAAACTGTAAAGCCAAACTGCTGTTTAACAATCCCAGGGGGAAAAAATGATATTTTTACTGTGCTCTTTTCATCATTTTTATTTTGTAGCTGGAAGAAATAAAACAATAACAGCCATTAAAATATATCTAATACTCTCTCAACATCTCTGTGAGGAGAGTTAGTGAACTTCTGAGTAGATCCTGATTTCCACAAATTAATACTACCTACTGTGACGTACCTCTGCTGAGCTTGTTGTGATTTAGTACTTGCTTGATTGAACCAGATTTTAAAATCACAAATTGCTTTCAAACTTCCTGCTTCAGGGTAATTTCAGGAGGCTCTCTTCCCTATTGCCGCTGCTCCCTTGAGCTGTGCTTCAGAGTCCAGCTTTCTGGACCTTCAGAAGCTCTTTCTCTTTGCTGTCTTTCTCCTCCTTTTTTAACTCTTCCTCCACAGATGTGCATCCAGCTCAGCAGTAGCCATAGCTTGTAGCCCTGCTTTGATGTTCCCTGCCTTCATTCTGTCAAGAGTTTGATATTTAAAAATCAGCAAAATCTTTACTGCATAAGCCATACAATCACTGTGTCCTGGCCATGTTATAGGCATATTTGTTTATTTAGTTACTTGTTTGGTTTTAAAGTACATCAGTAATTTTTTATATCAACCATATACATGATGGGCAATGAGGCCAAGACATTTGAGGCTGAGGTGAACAGCCCATAGTCTTCTGACAGAGAAGATGAGCATCTTTTTAAGTATCACTCCCAAAGTGGGTTATGATCTGCTGCAGCCTCTTTTGGGTTAAATATTTATTATAATTAGTGGTTTATGCTATGTAAGGCATGGGAGTACATAAATAGGCTACTTACTGCTGACATAACACTAAGTACAGTAGACATTGTAGTGAAGTTAGACTAACTTTAATTAGATATCCTAGTCACCACAGAGTTATCCCCACTACTAACGGGTCAGGATTATAAACAATCCCATCCTAGCCATATAGCAAGGATCTATAAACATTGACTCCAATTTTTTTTTTCTCATGAATCCCACAGAAATTAATGAGGGACCTGCTTTAAGAGCATATGACCATCCACCTCTCCCTTGAAAATCATTCTGCAGCAATTAGACCCTGAAAGCTGGATTCTGCAATATGCAAAATATCTTCCCCTTATTCAGAAAAACGTTTTCAGTAAATATTTAAAGCTGAGCATATAACTGCATCTAGTAACAGCCAATTTTGTATTTATCTTCTTAAGCATACACGTAAGTTTTTGGTGGGTTGTACAGGAAATCTCAGTAGTTTATAGGAGTGAATAAGGAATTATGACTTGAGTAAAGTTGAAAGAGTAACAAATCAGGACCTTGTCGATTAGAATGAACTCCAGGTCTTCTTCCATTCTTTTTTCACCTAGGAGAACATATCCTACTAGCTCCCTCCATCCTCCCCACCACAGGTTTCCTAAACAAAAAAACATTCAAAATAGGAAAACATCCTATTTTCCTTTTTTTAAAATACTCCAATAGCTGTTCTTCTACGTCTCCTGTCTATTCAATGCAAGTGAAAACCGTAAAATGAAGTTGAGTAATTCTGGCACCCAAAGAAAGTGCAAGGAGACACTTTTGAACAGCCAGAGGACACAAAAGCACTGCTATATTATACTCTTTGTCATTCCAGTTTTAACAATAACAATAAGTATATTAATCACCAGCACCACTGAAGTTTTGTGTGCAATTAGCATTTCAACACACTCTCCCATGGCTGGGGTGGAGCAGTTCGCCTCCATTGTGAGCTGCTTTTAATTGTGGTGCAAGAATGGACAGCTCTATGATTGCATTTTGGAAACTGGTGGCAGCTCAGTTGATAGAGGCAAGCTCAAGTTTCTTTGTTTGTTTGTTTATTTGTTCCTGTACTTGTGCTTCTGCTGTGTTATCTCATGGAAATTGCTTAGGGACAGATTTAAATCAAAACAGACAGTTTCCATTTTTGCTCTGTAACTAGTAAGGTTTGTTTAAGAGGCGCTGCTGCTGGAACATAAGGCACGTCTGGAATGTTTGTTTACTTGCTCTTCTGAGCATGTGCCCTTTTGTAAGGAGACAGGGCTTTCCATGGTGCAAATCTACAGTGCCAGTGGCTGAGCCTCTTTAAATAATTAAAATACTAGTAGATTGAGATAGGTTATTTTTAAAATAAAGATGAGTGCATCCTATTTAGTGCCATGGCTTCAAATATTAACCTTGTGCCTTATTGGTCTCTTACAGACATCCACAAATCATAAAAGCACACGGATGTAAATGGTTCCCAGGATTATGCCTCAGCAACTTGAAAATGTTTGTATTTCTTCTGTGCTGGGTATATTTTGCTTACCCAAGCAGACAAGTCCTTTCTGGTTAATCCTACCCAGTTCTGTGACTTACCCATCCCATGGGGATTCGGTGCATGGAGGTTATTTGTTCTATTAATCAGGAGGTTCCTAAATTCTAATCCTTGGTAAAGCACTGGATTGCCATCTGACCTTGGCAAGTCACTTGACCTCCTTTTGCCTCAGTCAATCCAGCTGGAAAATTGGGTAAAAAGCAGGACTTTCCTGGAAAATAGATGCTGCATCTGAGACGAGATTCCTTTTGCAAATAATAAAGCAACCAGAGTAAAACTAAAAAAAGGAACTTCTGCAAAAGGCAACTTTCTGGACTTTACAAATCTTTGTTACATTTTAAATTTGGTAGGAGGTTCATCAAAATGCCTTGTTTGACACAACAATGTGTGCTGGTGGTTGAATGGCTGATGCAAGGGGTTTTGTTTATTTTGAAAGACCACATAGCTTTCTTCATTCAGCAATTTACATTGGCTTCTTCTTGATGTAGGAGGAATGAGGTAATGAAGGGACTAGACATGGATATCATATCTGACTGAGACAGCAACATGCCATGGGCCAGATTCTCTGGCCTACTCTGCTCTGCTTCAAGGTTCCTACGAGGGAAAAATAGAAAGAAGTAGCAGCCAGTGCTTGTCTCCTATTTGGGGAGGCAAGAAATGGTTTTTTTTCTGAAATGGTCACCCTGGGATCAAAAGGAAAGTGTATGCTCCTAAATTCTTCTGCCCCTCTACTGTTCATTTTTTATTCTGAATGACTATTAATCAGTATAATAATGATATAATTAGTGATATCTACACAAATACATCTTATTTCACTAGGGACTAGAGGTTCAAATGCTCTTTTACAACTTTAAGAGAATCCTGACATTTTATACAGAAAACCAAATTTGGCTCAATACAAGAACTTTTACTTGAAAGTACAACAAACAGGCAACAGAGACTAACATGATGGCATGACTGGAAATGACATCCCAACAGACGACAGAGATAATAGATAAGTACAAAGTCATGATGAATTTATCATCTGTTCCTATATATGCTTAATACAGTTCAAGAAATCTACTTGTTTATTTTTGTGCATTATGGCAATTACTATGCTCTTGTTTACTTTTACAAAATCATTAAGCACTTTATACTTCCACATGATTTCAGGGAGCTCAGTCTTACTATTAGCAATATTTTTTAAGTCATGATACTTATTTAAACGACTAAATATGGGTTAAAGCTTTCATGTAGGATGCTAAGTTCTGGAGAAGATGGGTTTTATATCATTAGAATAATTTTAATTTGAAACAGAAAGTGGAACTCAAATGATGGAAGATCACCTAAAATGAAATTAGAATGAAATGGTAGCACACTGAAAAGCAGAAGTATCAAATTTCACAAAAGTAACTGAGCAGGAATTAATTCTCTTAGATAAAGAAAGAAAAGAGTAACTAAAAGAAACAATTAAATTTTCTTGTGCTTTTGGTGTTTTGTTTTCTTTTCCCCAGTTCTTCTATTAGTCTTTTATTCTAGTGGCAAAGGCTCGTATTTCTTCTTACTAATTCTCTTTGACAATAAGTTGGCAACTTCCTTGCAAAACTATGCTGGTGATGTTTTAGGTCGGCCTCACCCTTAGGGAGATAAGGGGCATGGTAGGAGTCTTTGTTTTTTGTCATGTAAAATATAGAAAGGTATTTCTCCTTTGTTTCCATAAGCAAGAATTTATATTTATTGCACAGCACACAGTACTCGAAATACACTGTGATTGAGTTCAGATTACTTTTCCATGTGGCAGGTAACCTTTAACTGGTAAATGGGTGGTATGATATGTCTTTGAATGGCATCTCCTATATCATCTTCCCATAAAGCTGCATTGAATAAGTACCAAATAGAGAATATTTCTATCACCTGTCAGCCTATGCATGAGGGCATTAAAGTAGTTAAAAAATCAGCTAGGTATTTTAGAAATAAGTGTTTCAAAGACCTAGGTTTTCTGAAGAAAAATGGAATTTTTCTAATGGAAAATTCCAAAATTATAACACTCACTTATCTCAAAACAAGAAAAAAATCAAAATGAATTAATTAAAAATATATGACTACTGTAATTAATATTATCTTATTAAACCAAATATTTTCACTTTCTAAAATAGTAGACTTCAGCATATCAGACTGAAATGATTCATTAATCTTTCCTAACAAAATCTGTAATTGTATCATAAATGGTTCTTTGACAAAGTATGAGCTGCATTTACTGTCTGGTTAAGCTATATTGCATATAATACAGTGCTAGGCACCATACAAGAGCAAAGGCAGGAATTATCTCTGCTTTACTGAAGAATTTTCATTCTAAAAAGAGAGAATGTAACAGATAGGGAGGGGAAGAGATGCATCCTCGCTCCTTTCCTAGTCCCTTCTGATCCCTGCCCATACCAGTCTCCTCTGTTCAAGTCTGCATCTCCATTCAGCATTTCTCCCTGCCTTCGAATTCTAAATCCACTTGTGAGTCATTCTCCAGTTTCAGCTTCATTTAGACCTTCCACCTCTGGGTAACTGCTGTGCAGAGAAGTGCTTCCATGTCACTGCAAGGTGCCTCAGTAAAGGCTATCTCATGTGCATGGGTCCTGGTAGTCTGGTACTGGATTATTTGTGTAGACAGACAGGACAGACAGAAGTCAAGCCTTTTGACATCATCCTCTTTTTGTTCTCTTTCTCTTGACTTCTTGCTCTAGTGTGCTGCTGGTGACTCTTACACATTAGCCAGAGTTTGTCTGATACTAGTTGCCAGGTATACTTGCCCAGGGTATTCTTGAGCCATATGTTTGCATGTGTTTTACAATATTTTCCTTCATTCTACTGACATCCATCGTCTATTTTTTATCTTGTTCCTCTTCTTCACTGAAGCTACTATATTGGGGAGGTGAGGGGAATGTGTAAGCATGAAGATGTGGGCATGGATGGTTACTCTTTCCATGTGTTAAATGATGGCTGAGGAATATTTTACATTCGTCAATGAAATCCCAAGCCTCAATCCTGAATTTTTCATTGGTGCCAAATTATTGAGGGGTGTAGTTACATCACACTTTCTTGACTGTTATTTCCTTCAGAATTTATTTTGGAGGTTTAGGTAGTTGCTACTGATAATGTGTTCTGGTAAACAAAATGAAAAAGGGTGCAGGTTATTGTATTTAACATGCACAGTGTCTTTAAGTGAGAGCTGATGGTGTTTGACCTTATCTGGGATAGGCTTCAAGGAACTAGGCAAGAAGTGAACTCTAATATCCAGCTTGCCTATGCTCCTGATAACCTACCTGCATTCACTGTGTATCTGCACAGCCTTTGGACAAAATTCACCTTGTACTCAGGACCATTCTCCAAGGAAAAAACAAAACAAAACAAAACAAACTACCCCACTTTCCTGGAGGGAAGTATTATATGCTTTCTTCTGGGCACACATAGAAAACAGTAACATGTTAGCAATGTCATGTTATACAGAAAAATCTTTATTTTCTCTAATTGATGCAATGGTTATTTCAGTTTTCTATTTTATCAGTAATTAAATAATTTATGCTTAATTATGTGCCTATACAAAAAACATATTTGCATGTATTTTTTATATCAGGCAGAATTCTCTATGAATAGTCAGTAAATCATACTGGTCTCTTTTTTTTCTCTTCTTTTCTTTTTCTTGATCAAGCAAATAGTATATGAGTGCAGGGAAAATTTTACAAGTTTTTTCTAAAAGTTAGAATTCTTCCTTGTGCCTCTTTTACTGTCTTAGAGAATTGATGGATTTTGGGATCTTGTCCGGTCTCCTTTCCTTTTCTGGTGTATTTCTATTTAAAGTCTCACTGTCAGGCAAAAGGCCTGTATTTAGTGGCTCTGGCTCTAGAAATTTCATCTTCTGTGAAAAAGATGAAGTCTTCATATAAGAAACAAACAGATAATAGCTACCTCACACTGATAGTCTGTAAGGCTTAATTCGTAGGGCCTCAAACAGTACTGGAAGTGGACTAGCCATAGGACCAAGCCTTTATGCAAAGGTGTCTCAAGATTCCCTAGAGGAAGATGTGAATAATGTTCAAAGCCAAAGACTCACTTTGTTATTATTTTTATTAGGCTTATTGTTGGCATTCATATCTTACCTTTCTTTAAAATCGCCTCCATTGTACCAGAAAAGAGGTAGAAAGAATAGTGTCCTTTTCACCCAGCTCCCCAAACGTGTTTTGGGACAAGCTGTAGTGATTACAGAGGCAACATCATGTGAGTATTAGCATGGTTAGGCTGCCATGTCTTAGATATCGTGTCGTTCCCAGTACTTTGGAGCCTATATGCTCCCGGCAGTTGCCCTGTGAAGGAAGTAGTTTGTGTGTTGATGGATACCATGCAAATTGTTCTGTCTGAAGCAGCGCTTGCACAATCAACCTATTTGAGAGGAGAAAAAAATAGATTCCCTCTGTCTGTGTAATGCTGTCACTCAAACCACACCTAAATATCAGTAGGAGACTGAAAGTTTGGGGAATTGTTGGTTTTGGCTAGCAATTACTATGCAGCATACAGCCAGATCCTAGGCTCAGTGGCATGAGAATAAATCCAAAACTCAGTTGAAATGGCTTAAATACTCCAGGTTTACACCAAAGCAGTGTAGTCAGCACTACCTAACCATGCAAATGACCATCTAAGACAAAGAAAAGCACTCTAAAATTATTTGTGCAAATGCTTGTGAAATTCTGAGGAGTATTTTCTGCTTTACATACTCTTCATTACCATTTACAACTATTTAAAGAAAGCTACCACCGTTGTCAAAGCAAATTAACTCGTTCTTTGAAAATCAATCTTCCCTTTTTTAGGTGTATACTGTATATCCTCACACATTTTTTTTGCCGGTGATGGTTTGACACGTTTTTATCTCCATGAACAACAAAGCCATGTATAATTCCATGCAATTGTCTTTTAAGATATGAAGGGGAGAAAAAAACCATAATTTACAACACAAATATATTAGGTTTTTATATAAAAAGCATCACATGTATTGATCAAAATGACTTTCTTTACAATATTTGATGCTCAAAAGAGAACTAATTGTATTACATGTTATAAGTGCATATTATCCCATTCAAGCTGTGCCAAACAGGAAAATTGACAAGAAAGCATCTACGTTAGAGTCACAAACCTCCAAGTTGTAATCAGGTAACAGTCTCCTTATACTGAAGCAATATTATTCAAAAGGACCTTTTCAGATACCTTCTAACAGGAGTTAGGGATATCTTTATTAATCTTTACATAGATTAGAAACACCTTCCACATATATCTTGCATTTGTGTACCTCTTAGTTTCCAGATATATTTGTTAAGGATGCACAGCCTTTCAACGTAATGAAACTGTTACTCATATAATTCAAAAACCTTAAGTAAGACAGTTAATCTAAAGCACATCCATACGTACTTATAAACAGTACAGGATGGAAACAAAATTGTCATGTATGCATACACAGCATATATATTCTATAATAATCTCTTCCTAATCAGTTGTGCACTTTATAAAACAATGTAAGAGAAATGACAATGCTGTCATTTGTATATTCTCCCTCAGTTCTCTAATGGAAAGCTTTTTTTTTTTCCTTGCCAACTCATTCCTGACAATGTTAATGATTCACTATAAAGCAGCTTCTGTGCTATGATTTGTGACATTCAGGCTGGTTAGATGGGAGAACTAGGCAGGTTTCTGGGGAGTGTTTTGGATGCAGAAATGCCTTGAAGATAGCACTTTATTATATTTAGGACAAGTATGACATCCCACTTCAAGGAATAGGCCCCTATACATATTGAGAAGGGATTTCTGTGGTTTAAGTGGGGAGGAGAAGGTTAGTTTAAAAGAATGCCTCTGTGTTTTTTGAGGCGACATAAAGATAGGAGGTAGAGAAATGGAGGCAGGAGGCAGAAGGATTATGGATAATGGAAGAATTTTGCCTGAGGGTATGTGCCTGCTTTGCCTATTCCTGTATAACTAGAATATTTATAATTCAAATACTTATCTTTAATAATTAAAAATGAAGGAATATTAAAGACAAAAGGTAGAGAATATTATGTACACATATGTAGGCATCATGCATTAAATCCCTACACTTGCAAAATATAGCAAGAAGTAGATTTAAAGGAGGTTAAAAAAGTGAATATTTTAAAATGTCTCAAAAAAAGAATTTCTAATTCACTCCAGTTCTGCCAGAAGTGATACCCCTTACTTCTTATTTCTACATATAACTAGTCATGGAGAGAGCTACTAAAAATACACTGCATGGTGGCTTGACATCAGCACATCAACAATTAAAAAGTGAAATACAAATATTTCAGGTTTTCACAACCTTAAAAGTTTTGCTCATGATTTATGAAAACATCAGATTTGCCAGGGCAATTGCATTTTGCTTTCACAGGACACTTAGTTACATAGCTTAAGTAAACTGCTAGTTGCAACAGAATGTAATATTCTACCACATTCAGTAGCACCCTCTGATCTGCTTTCCACAGACAGCAAAGAAACAAAGAAAAACAGCCATTGCTGTGGATAGAGAAGAGTGTTTGAAAAGAGAAAGAGACCTCAAATATGCCCTTAGGTATTATAAAGCTGTCAATTACAAGCAGAAAAACAATACAAAGGCTGCAACAAATAATTTAGAAAGAGAAAATTATGCAAACAAATAATAACAGAAATTAATCCATTATCTTTGAATAATTTGGAAGATGCCATTTCAAATGTTATAAATTAGCACAACAAAATCAAAAAGGTTATTGTTGAATATATTTCAGAAAGAGAAATCTTGTACACCAAACTATGAGTAAATCAAAGATTCAAGTCAAATTACTCACTAAGGGTAAAGTAGTTCAATTTTGAAGTAGAATGCCTTTATGAAATCGAATTTATGGATGATAGGTTAAACTAATGCTTGAAAATCTGAGGTGTTAATATTTACACCTTTGCTCATTACAGCAAGGAAAAGACTAATGAAGAATTAGACATACAAGTGTCTTTACTCTTTCATCAAACAGAGAAATCTGTGGCTGAATGTTATTACAACCCGACAATAATAAGAACTATTCTTTTACATACATATATGAAATAATGTAATATATAATGTAAGATTTAAAACACATGCTAAAACACCTGATGACAATTTTAATATATTTATGCTGATACCGAATTACAATTATTGAATGAGACTAATGAAATAATTTTTCCAAATGGAGGAAGCATTCATAAGCTAAAAATATACCAGAAAAAGTAGTGAAATGCTATTGTTGAAATATAAGTACATTCTATACAATCTACTCCATCAAATCCTGCAGATTCAGATCAACCATGTAATTTACTTGGGGCTTTTGATAGATACCTGGAATATTACAGATCAAATAAACATGTAGGAAGATCACTGTTTTTAAAGCACAAATGTCCAAACAAGAATTTTAATGTTGTGGGGGTTGGTTGCTCGGTTAGTTTGATTTTTTTCCCTAGAAAATATCAGGAGTTTTTTCGTAGGACATGAACCACCACCTATCCCAGTCAACGAAGTGGTCTCATTGACCTCACTCGGTTTTAGGTTTGGCTCATTGGACAGAGAAACATGACAAAAAATTTTACAGCATTTTAGGACTTATAGTGTGAGTCCTAAAATTGTCAGGAAAAGGCATGTGGGAATACAATGGCACCAGCACTATCTGCTCAATGCCAAAGTGACAAAATCTTTGTGTAGGACTGGGACTTGCTATACAGCACACAACACTGGTGAGGGTAATGGTAATCAGTCATGGGGCAGACCCAGGAGAGCGAGTCTGCCAGCCCGATAGAGGTAACCTGAACAGATCCTGTCTTTACCTTGCATCCACTGTGGCACAGGCTCAAGGCAAGCAAAGGATAGGTTGTCTTTGCCCACATCCTGTCAACACAGGTTGATGATGATGAGTAATAGATGGGAAAGATACGTGATGCTTAATTAATTACATTTGACTGCTGTGCTCTTCTTTTTCTTTTTTTCTTTTTCTTTCTTTTTTTTTTTGTTTAATTTCTTTTTGCCATGCATTTTAAGTTTCTAGTAATAATAACAAGCTTTTATTTCTGGAGAGGTTTTTTTGAAGAAGACCTGTTGAAAGCAATTTTATACTAGTTTATCAAAATGCCAATATTACCTGCTTATGAGGTTTGTATGGAGACTGGTGTGTTTGGAGTTTACACTTTAAAATAAACTTAATTTCTTCATTTATGCACATCTGCTCATTTGAAAAGCTATTATTACAAAGGAAAAGAAAGGATCTTTTTGAAAAATTGATACAGAACAATATAATAGATCAAGTAGATCAGAAATGAAAAACTGTTAGACCTCAGTATATTCTTCCATCCAGACACAGCCCAGACCCCTTTCCTAAATTTGTATCTGCCTAGTGAATACTTTCATCAGCCTTTCTGTATTTCATGCCATCTATTTCTTCAGCCTAGAGAGATAACTCTAGTTCTTTTTTCCAAGTACTTTCACAATCATGACATCTTCTAAAGAAAGCTCACTGCCGAGCTTCACCCTCATGGCTGCTCCAACATGCACCTACAAATACAAGAAAAGAGAATTAAAAGAAAAAAAATATTAGTGAAAAAATTGGGTTTTGTGTCTTGAAGTAAAAGGAAGGATAAGTCCAAACAAACCCACTCTTCCCAATATACAAGCCTGCCTGGGCTAGCTTCTCCTTCTTCCCTTTTTTTTTTTTTTAATTAACCCAAATATTAAGGAATTAATGAGAGTAGAATGAAAAACACAAGAAAATAAGCCTGTATCAGCATGCATGCAGGAGGAATACATGAGGTGAAGTGGTGTATCCATGAATGGAGTGAATATATAACTTGTCAACCAGCTGATGACATGGACCTGTTCGGATGCTTGAAAAGCATCCTGACTATGATCACAGAATGGAGGAACTCAGTAAGTGCTGAACTAGACAGTGAGCATTTAGTAGCACAAAAGTGATTTTATCAATGCCACACAGGATTTCAGTGGAGTGACAGAGTAAGGAAGATGAGCAGTGGACTGCAACATCTTTGGACTTCACCAGAGACTCCACAGTTAATATTCAGGAGAATTATAAACTGCTGGCAAGCAGTTGGTAGCACTGGAACAAAAAAATTATTGCCCTCTCAAAATTCTGTATTCTTTACCTGCTAAACCTGCCATCTTGTGAGTATTAAACACTGCAAAAATTGTCTTCTGAAATACGCAGTATTTGTCTGTGTGAACCTTTTCCCATGCTTGCTGGCCACTTTGTAGCATTCATTTATGATACAAAAGGAGAGGATAACAACCTATTTTTAAAAATGAATAGCATAGCTTCTGCCTGAAGCTGAACATGCTCAACTTTTAAACACCTTTCATAATTATAACATGGAAAACACCTTTCTTTTAAAATTAGATGGTTACAGATGCAGCAAGTGGCTGTCTGTGTGAGTGCACCCAACTACATGTTCTCAGATATCTTCTAAAAAATCCAGCCTTATGAGGACGTGAATAAGCCTGCACTGAGATGGGTGCAGTCTGTTCCTGGAATCCCTCTTCAGTATCATCGCATCTTTTTTCCTGCATGTCATGCTGCTTGGTACAGAACAGGTGACATGTATTTTAAGCTCTTCATCATGGCATTGAAAAGTTGTGGTCAAGTACCACCGAACAGAGACATCCCAGAATATGAAGGTAAGTTTCTGAACATTGTATTTGCATCCTCATTTTCGTAGTACATCTGCTTCAAGTGTTTGATCTATCCTCAATGAAGCAGTTTGGTCCAGTAACATGTCAATGCTCCCAGCTGCTTTCCTGTGGCTTAGTAGTAGTAAATATTTTCATGCTAAATCATACTCATATGAGTATCATCTCCAGAAATGAACAAGATTATTGGTATACTCCTCTGGTTATCCAACTGCATGTATGAGGGTTATCTTTGGTTTGGCAAAGAGGGTGGGGATCTCCTATGTCTGTACTTGAGAAGTGTTCATGAGAACTGGAAGCAGGGAGAAAACTACATGGCTATAAAGTTCTGTAAAATGAGAAAATATATGGATGTTAAGGAGGTAGAAGGATCAAGATGCATGGATAAAAGTAAGCGTAAACAAAAGTCACTAACCACCTAATTATAGATCAGTCCAGGTATTCCTAACAAACTACATCCAAGCTGCAAAACAAATGCAATTCCCCACACTTTCAGGAGAGTTGGTCTGCTCAGACTTAGTGCATATGACTGGCATGTATAAGGGTAGAGGGTATGAGAGTATGGATACCTACATATGTGTAGACAGATCCTCAGTTCATACACCAAATTTTATGCCAGAAACCACTGATGTCTAGAATAAAAATGAAGGAAATTGGCAGGACATCATGGATTCCAAGATATTTATAAACTTGGAAAGCTTTAACAATATAAAGCTGTGTTAAGATGGAGCCAACTACTGAGAATGCTGGCAGCCTGGAAGCTAAAAAGCTCTGCATGTTCATCTATAGTTATGTTTGAGCATGTTTCAGCATATTTTTGCTGTTCTTGTAATATACTAAAACTCGAAGTATCTCTCTCAACCTGTCAAGAGCCAAGTCCATTGTTGCCTTTCAGTATTAAATTTCTGTTTTCTCTTTTCACTATCTCACACCCAAAGTCTTAATTAGTGCTGTGTTTGTATAGAAATTTAAATTATCTAAAAATTATGTGTTGACCAAGGGGACATAACAGCGCTTTCACAACTTCTGCATCATTTATTCTCGATAAAGAGAAGAAAACTCCAAACTCTTAAATTAATGAAAATTCTTTAATGTTATTATCATAACATTTAAACCAACTCCTAAAAATAACATGTTAAAAAACAGCTGAGTAATTATGGAAGCCTGTCCAATAGACAGCATAAAGACACAGACTCGGGATCTTCCATGTGGTGACAAAACAGCTGAACTAGCTGGGAAGGCTTTAGGTTTGCATCTAAAGTGATGTTGCCCACGGCTAGAACACAGTGTATATGCTCAGACATGCAACTTTCATTCAAAACAGAATGTGTGGAGAGAATTAAGGCACCAAGAGACATTTAAAAAAATCAAAAATATTTAGTTGCCTAATTGCCAATGCTAGTCTGAGTAATAAACAAAATGTGTTAGATACACTAATTTATAGAGAGCAATTATATATGATTAATACCACATTCAATGGAATGATTCATACCACTGGAATGTTAAAATCACTGGCTATGAACTGCTAGGAAAGAAAGGGAAACTACAGGAAAAGCAGTGGATAATGTACACAAAAGATAGCATTATCTGGTCTAAAACTATTGACAAAGGAAAAGTATTTGCCATGCTTATTGATCAACATATTAAACGATAAATCTTGAGATGGAGTAGTGGTGCAGAAGTTAACAGCAGACTACCAGACTGAGTTCAGGAAGAGGATGAACAGCTCTTTAAAAATCTGTCTGAGATGGCTAAGCAGAAAAATTGCATTGTGAGGATGCTAATCAGGAGTTATGTGCAGGAAATTTTGCACACTGAAAGATCCTTGGAGTCTCTGAAAACTCTGGACAACATTCTAATTGAAGTATTTCATGAAATTCAAGAAAGTTCTAGAAGTAACTTTGATCTTAAGGATAAAGAATTATTTACCAACAGTTATCTAGGTATTAGTGGGTGCAGTATAACTTCCTATTTATGTGCAAACAAGCTACAGTTCCATTCTGTAGTAAAACAGCCAGAAGTCTTCCAGGAGTGATATATCAGGCCGCATCTTTCTTTCTATCTTGTCTTGTGTCTGAGTTAGGGGCTCCCAGCTCTTGATGGTTTCAGAACCCAGTAGGAACTAAGAACCAGGAAACACTACCTTTCTCCAGATGTCATGGCTTATCGTTCATGGTGCTGGACCAACCCTGCTGTGTGACACTCTAAACCTCTCCATTTATCACTCATACTGCAGGTGGCTGACCCCTGCTGCAGGAGACACACACACATATATACAGTTAAATCCAGTTTTGAACAGATTTGAGAGGAATAGAGTGTTTAAAAATAGATGCATATGATAATTGGGACCTGTTTAAAAATAATTCCTGGATTTCTGAAAAAGAGGAAGTAAGGAAGTAAGGAAGTAAGGAAGTAAGGAAGGAAGGAAGGAAGGAAGGAAGGAAGGAGGGAAGGAGCTTAGCCATAGAACAAAGCAGAAACTTGGTTTCAAAACTAGAAACTGCCTCAATCAGGAGTCAAAAGATTTTTAAATAATTAAATACAGAGGGGAAATGAGACATTGATTATAGTGGATAAAAATCAGCCACAGCAGAATGCAAATAACTGAAATATCTAAAAACTCTATGTCCCATGGTGTTCATAAAAATATTACTGTTGGTTTTGTAGTATAAGAGAAAAAACAGTACCTAGTGATGACTGATACCTACTATGCAACAAATGTAAAATTATCAGTCTGCATAAGAGGAAGAATAATTCAACAAATATTTATTTTCTGGAAAGATTATACTTTTGCTTGTCATAGAAAAGAAAAATAATGTCCATTAGTAACAACAAAGGGGACATTGTCTAAGATATTGTCTAAGAAACTCCACGAGATAATATTGTTGGCATTTTAAAAATCTTGAAAGAATTAATATTGTGCAAACATCCTAAAAAGAAAATTTTACATGGCTCTAGCCTACACTGATGCCATGAATCCTGAATTAAGTAATGGTAACAACGTGATGTAACCTGCAAAGAATTGAAGGTGATAGCAGAATGTTGAGGAATGTGGTTATGTGGAAGACACTCCATCTTCATCTGGTTTGCTGATAGTATTATAGGTTTGATTGGTAAATATACCTGCATCTGTTGTAGTCAGAATAAAAATCAATCTTTTTTCTTAGTGAAGATAAAATATAACAGATTACTAGATTATAGTCTTCAAGAAACAACATGAAGAAGATATTCCTAATAATAAAAAATATTTTAGTCCAACACAGAAAGGCATGTTATGAGTAGTTTGAACACGTTGTTATATAAACTTCAATTAGAAATACTTATTAAAAGCTATGTTTATTAAGCTGTGGAACTATATATTTCCAATCTTAAAAACAAAATGGGGCATTTTCCAAATTTACAGTATCTTTAACAGAAATTATGAGCATAATGTAAAAGCTAGGTGGGACTTTTGTTGATTGCCATGTCTTCTGGCTTTAAAATCTGCAAAACTTTCTGTTAAAACAAAAAGAATTTTGCCATTGACTTCATTAGGAATAGTTCTTTCATATGAATAATCTCATATAACTGAGGATAATAATTTAGGATTATGCAAGATAGAGCTAATGTCCAAATATTGAGCTCTTTGGATTTTGAAACCCATTTATAGATTTCAGAAGTTAAATTGTGCCCATATTTAAGGCTCCTTATTATTATTTACAAGCTACTGACTTCTCAACTGCAAAACCTATTAGGAGAAATAAAAATATCTTTTAAAGGTAAAGAAAAAGGCAGCCTCGGTGCACAAGAAATTTAAAACCGCTCTGAACAGAACACTAGAAAATATATGACCAAATATAATCCTGTTCCAGCATCAGGGAATGGGCAATATATCTACTAAACAAGGGGCCAAGGTGTCTGCATTGATGCAGATGAACCCTGGTATCTCACACTTGTGACTTGCCTGTATTACCATCCTCTAATAGCCATGCATCACAGCCTGGATGCATGAAGATAGGCCAGAAGATCTAGTCAATTAAATGGACTCAAAATATTTACTTCAACATACAGTCTCTCACTGAATGTTTCCCAGATTCAACAGAGAGTTGATGAGGCATTCTAACTCCAATAGTTCCATAACTTCAGCACTCAGCACTGATACAGGGTCATCAGCTGAGTAATAAGGCCATTCTTACCAAATCCAGGAAAAAACCTTTTATTCTTCTCTTCATCCTATTGTAAGACTCAGAAAAACGGTATGTATTTTCGTAGGGCATGAAGAGGTAAGAGACAACTTTAACTAACATTTTAACCTGACTTTCTTTTAATCATAGTTATGGAAGTAGTAGTTGCTCTGTGCCAAATTACAGAGCACTGTTTGAATGAAATCTCTCTACCTAGGGATTCTTCCCACCTCTTCATATATTTGCATTTATCTTCCAAATCTATTTTAATGAGCTCTATATAAAAATGAGAGCTCATACTTCTCGAGCCTGATGAACAGGTAATTACTGTTTTGATTCCCATGAGAGGTCTTTGAAAACCCATCTTGTCACGGAAGTTAAGGGCATAATGTTTTAATTGTAGGTAGGAGAGTGGAGATAGTGCTTAAGCTGAATATCTACTATGTAACCATCGTCCAAAACACCTTTACACGAATGACCTATCAATTGTGATTCAGCTTTCACATGTATGTTAAAGTGAGGTTAGATTTTTCTACCAGAGTCTTGATTATTGTCTTTGCTAAATGAAGAGTTGGTTCTAATATTTCTCTGTTTCATGGGTTTTGAATCAGATAGAAAGTAGTATGCTCTCTGGATCAAAATTTAGGTCCATTCTTAATTGCTTGTCTTATGGCATTAATACATTACTACCTACATTAATAAAGGTAGGAGAAAATTATCCTCTTCATAGCTATTTTTTTTGGTGTTGATGAACTGCAGTCAGGTAAAAATTTCCTTCCTTCCAGTTCAAACATGCATGGGATTCTCATGTTGCTGGATATTGATCCAAAGATGACAGTTCCAAAAACTTTCCCCGTACACCAGCTATTAGACAGCTAATGTGCACCCACAGATAATGGGGGCAGAAAATTCTGCCTGTCCTGAGGGATCCTGGGATCAGTGGTGCAATGGGAAAATTCCGTATACCAACAGTAACAGAGGTGGAGTAGAGTCCAAATTTTCCACAGCAAACAGACATTACCAGAATTGTTTCAATTCTGTTTTTCCACAGAAAAAATAAAAAAGCAAAAAAGCATTTTCAGGTCAGTGTCAAGCAAGAACTGGGAACAGAAACCTAGCCAAAGCAGGGATTTGGGGGCCCAGCCTGGAAGGAGAGAAGCGTCCAGCAGAGCCATGCATGTGACCTACCTCCTGGAAGAGCAGCTGGAAGTGGAGACTCCTACAGTTAATTTTTTAGCTGTCCGTTCTGCAACTGATTAACACACAGTTTTCTGAAATCACATAGTATCATCCCTAGTTTTTGGCAGATTAAAATAAATAAAATTAAGTATTCATGTCAAGTTCATGACACCTGCTTAAGCAACAAAATGAAAAAGATTATTCCATTTAACCATTTATAAAGAATAAAATAGTTGATCTTTATTTAATATTATATTTCACTTCAAAACGTATCTATTTTTAATTTTTGAGGGAAATAACTTTTCTTTAAAGGGAAGTGAAACAAAATGTTTTTCCTCAGATTAATAGGAACCTTTCGGTTGATCCAAAATGAATGTTTTTCAGTGCTCCTTTTAGAAAGAAAAGAAATAGTAATTTAGGTTTAAGTTGATCCAGAAGGTATATTTTTTCAATCTTTCTCTAGCATGAAGCTGAAAAAAGTAATTTTACTTGTTCAGTTCTGTACACAGGTACAAAAGGAGCCTGCAGGAGAGAGATGTGCTCAGCATCCTTGAAAATCAGGATTAAAATAATGGTTATACCCTATTGATCTTAAAGAGAAAGGAAATTGTACAACGAATATATTTAGAGATGATACCAAAATAGGAAGGACTGGAAATAGCAAACATCAGAAGAGCTTAGAAAGCATTAAAATGAATACAGTTTAATGTGGGCAAATGTAAAATAATATACATGGAGAAAAATACTATCTGGCATAAAATCAAAGGAACATTCTATAGGAAGAACAGTAATGTGGAAAAGATTTGGGGTGAGAGATAACATATTGGACATGAGGTTTCAATTTAATGATGTCGCACAAGTAGTAGACCTATTCATGAAAACAAAGAGATATGAATTTAGATTTTGATTAGCTTATTGCTAATGGTTGATGAGGTGTTTAACTTCTTATCGTTAGCCAAATTCTGGGCTGCTTGGAGAAGTCAATGTATTCAGAATATCCTTCAAATTTTTTTTGTGCTACATTACTTTTTTGTAAGTAAATTTGTCTGCTATTATGTTCAGTATGCACAGCACGTGTCTTAGAGACACTCCAGGAAATGATGACAGAAACAAGTATTACAAGGTGTGATCTATTTTGTGAGAGGCTAAGGGTACTTCATGGTTAGAGCTTAAGGAAAAGAAGTTATGATAACAGTCTGTAAACATTTAAATGGCAGTAGTCCAAAATGAAGGAAAGATGATTAACTGAGGTTGGAAATGGCATGTTAAGGAACAATAACTCGAAAGGGGAGAGGAATGTGTATATAAAAATTAAAAACAAAACGTAACTTACAAGGACAATGAGATGAAGGGAAAATTTACCCTAGAGGTAGTTAATGCATCACATCTACATGTGCTTCAAAGGAGATTTGATAAAACCTCAAAGGTTTTCAAAGAAGAAGAACCTCAAAGGTTTCAAGAAGAACCTCAAAGCTTCAAAAGAAGACAAGCTTTCCTTGTAGGGCATTGGAGTGTTATACCTAGATGATCTTTTTCACTTGTTCCAGACTTGAAGTAGTTGGTGTTTTGCTGTGCTTCTTTAAAAATTTCTAAAATTTTTATTCCTTTTTGTATTTGCAAGTCTGACAAGAAGATAGGTATGTTTTTGCTTTGTTAATATTTTACCAGCTCAAGATGGTAAGACTTGACCTGGAAAAATGGAAAGGTTGGCAGGCACTGTTGGGTTTATCTGGTTTGGCATTTCTGCTGCGATCTTCAGATACATCTTTGACCAAGCACAATAGGCAAGTGTCTGAAACCCCCAACTCCAAGACAGTTTCAGAACCTTGATGGTTTTGTTAATAGGTGTTTCAGTTAATTAATAACTCTGCATCAAGAAAAACTTCCAGAGCTTCTTCAGACACAAAAATTCATCTCAGAACAAGATAACTTTCATTTCACATGAAAACCCTTCAAGGGGTTTTCTGCAACAGTATTTTTTTTTAATTTCCAAATGAATACTGAGTTTCTGAAGAACAGGATGACAGTCAAGGATAAAAATTAAAAATAAATTTTTTAAAGTAAGAAACATTTTTCAGGTTTCTTCCCCATCATACTCCTGCTCAATCCAAGCCTTGCCTGTAGGGATTTTAAGATAGAAATCACATGGCTAACATTAAAATCTTGTTAAAGGATTAGGGGCCGTGTCCTGAGCCAGGGTAAATTGAATACAGCTCCATTGAATTCAGCACAGCTTTACCCTTTCACAGCACTTGAGGATCTGACCACAAAAATGTCTTGGGCTGGTTTACTACAAGAATGGATAGGTATGTTCACAGTTGATTTCTGGCTCCAGGTTTTCTTGACCTGTTATAGCTGCCCAGTTTTTTGTAAACCGAAATAAAAAACGACATTCAGAGTCTGATACTTAAAACTGCCTTGCAAGATAGCAAACGCAGGAAGGAAACTTGCCAAGCAAAGTTATGTTGCCTCATTTTTATGCATTATGCCACACATTTTAATTGCATGTGCATACACTTCTTTAATAAAACTATTGTCCCACTTTGTGTATTGCCTGGAACGAGGATCCTGTTCTATATTTTCTTTTATCTTTTCCACTCCATGTGGGGGTCCCTGCCTAATTTATAATACTGCCATCCAAACCTTACAGAAAATACACAAATTATTCATTTCTTCATGAGCCTTTCCATAGTGACTCATTAATTATTTTTATTGCATCTTATGCGAAAAATATTGTAATTCCCTGTCCACAGATGAGAGAACTGAGAGAGGAAAGGAGCATGGCCAGTTTTGGGCCAGCAAGCAGATCAGTAGCAGGCCCAGAGCTCCTGGCTCCCGGCTTGTATTTATTTCTTCCCAAAAGGAGAGGGCTAACCATATTCACAGCTTCTAGTATATACACTGACACTTATGAAAGCTATTCCAGAAGTCAAGACAAAAATACTGCAATGGGGCATTCAACTAATGACAAACACAGTGGTCACCTGTAAAAATACTACCTTAATGCTACTTACGTTCCTGGGGTAGCAACAAACATAAAGTTTTCAGAGTCTACAGCTTAACCACTTGCTTGTACTTCCCATTTATGAAATCTCTTACTTTATAGAACTTTTTTCTCTTCACACAACATGATGTGGGGCTTCTAGCAACAGACCCCTTTGTAGCATGAGGAGTCTTTGACAAGTACCTGCGTTTGTCACGTTCGAAGTCTGAAAATTATGTGAATTTGTCATTATTCATGAATGTGTGTTTTAATTGCTTTAAAATTAATTCTTGAATTTCTGAGTCTCTGGACTGTGGCACCATCTTGCAAAAGTATGAAATAATGTGTAAACAACCTTGCTGACACACTGGAACCTGAGGTCCTTGTATATAAGCAAGTTCCATCCTACTTCATTAATAATATACAACAATAATATGCAGTGTGAGAGGAGAGATTCATGACAGATTATTTCACAGTCTATCAGACACACATCTCAGAGAAACAGCTGGTCTGGTTTTTACCTGGAAACTCAGTTAAGAACTGATATATCTAAAAGCTTTTTTTTATTTAAAATGTGTTTATTTTTATACAGAAATTAAAGTATATGGAAATGTTATTTTGTATGCCTTTTAATCTCAATATTTTATTTTCATCAGGATAAAAGTTGTACAGTCACAGAATGTATCAGTCTTCTAATAGACTCATTTAATATTGTTCATTGTAAGGTATTGACACTTCGAGGCAGAGATTGAAAAGTTTCACTGCAAGAGCATCCAGAGGATCTGTGTACTCATTTGATCACTCGTGTTGGATCCACCAGGATCCTATTTTGTCTTAGCCTACTCCTCAGAGCTTTCGTAAGAAACTAAGAGAGACAGAGATACATGACAGAGATATATTTAAATAAAAGGTTACATCTCTTTTTCACCTGAGAATATGATCTCCCCTAAGTTAGAAGTATGAGAGTGTTGAACATAATGAGAAAGGCTGTGTTTACAGTACTTTGCTCTGGAACTAGAACTGAAAATGTCACAAGATCCAAGAAGAAGCATGTGCTTGGGAAATTTTCAGTCCAAAGGTGCAGATTAAAAAGCTTCAGGACTTTTTCGAAAAAGCTTCTGGTTAAGCAGATGAATTTTGAATACTAACTTGCATACCGCATCCTGCAAGGTTAAAGCTAGAGGACTGTGAATGGTTTAGAGTCTTTGGTCACATTGATCTCACCAGCACAAGATGAACCGCAAGTACATAGGAGATTTAGCTGTTATACGGCAATTCAGTTTCTCTAGGTGTTGTATTTCAGCAATGAACCTCTCTAGGTGCTGGATTATCAAAATGGATATTCAGGAGATTTCTAGACAGCTCTACTTAGACAGGAATATTTTCATCTACCAATTCAGATTTTTAATTTTTTTTTTTTTTATCCTAAACCTTTTGAAAGGAAGGCCACATGAGACAGAAAAGATGTTGTACCCCTCAGGCAGAATAAAGGATGTACAGCAGCCACCTTAGAAGCAGAGACACTAGACAGATGGATGGACATATATACTCCTACAAATACCTGCTAGCATAGCTCTACTAATCTAAAGGTCAGAAAGCAAAGAGCAATCCAGAACATCAACTTGGTTGTGGATACTCCTCCCCAGAGGACATGTTTTTCAAGACTCTGTGAAATCAGGCTGGCAGCTTACGAAAGATGTAATCTTGCTCCCACATGTCTCATGCAAAACCACAGGAAATAATATTCGTGTTCCTCACACCAGAAGTCAAGATACACATAATCAAGTGCCATATAGTCGTTTACTACAAAGTGTAGTCAAGAGTCTTTGGCTTGTTTTCTGTGGTCAAACAATATGTATGAACAAGCCTACAGACTCTTTTTTTTTTTTCCACCTGTAAAAATTATTCCTCATTGTCACCATCACGGAGATGTTTTCATGATTCACCCCTCAAATAGCTGCTTTTCTGAGCACATTCTCCTTTTCAATGGCTAGCAATTGCAATCCCTCTGCATAGGTGCTTAATGTCAAAATGGGATTGTACTGTCCTGTACTGTACTGAAACTGTACTGTAGTACTGTTTCCTCTCTTATAATCTACTTTTTTTTTTTTTACCATTTTACACTTCCCTTACACTAATACAAATGCACGAAAATGCAAAAGTAGACTCTGATCAAAACTAATTCTCCAATGCGCAATTTACATTCTTGCTTTTGCAACTGCTTTATTTAGCAATTGTTAGAGAAAATACGAAAAGTGAAATTGCTGAACAAAAATGATTGAAGCCTGATTACCGCAAAAAACTAGATTATTGTGTAGGGCGGATTTTTAAGAATATGTACCCCTTTCAAATTCTAAAAATGTATGTCTATTTTAGACGTTTGTAAGGCATTTGGCAAGCACTGCTTAGAAGATGATGTTGAAATTTAATTTTAAATGTTTGAAAAGCTTAGTTTAGGTCAGAAATGGAAACCTATCTGAAGAGATCAGCCTCTGCTTGGTGGGACAAATCTCAAATCATGCAGACAACAGGAATTAATTTCTGGCAATTTCCACTACTGTGAATTTAGATATGACAGGGTATTGTAAAGTATAAATGACACGACACTGGCAAAGCCTAAGGTCCAGTTTAGTTGACTAAACCCATCGCATGGCAATTTTGTTTACTGCCTGTCCAGAGAATACCAGTTCTAACAGGCAATACTAATGCTTAAAAATTAGTGCTATTTTGGGTGTGGTCTTAAGCTCTCAGTTCTGTACCCACAAATCTAATAAACTTGGTATACTTCCAAGAATAAAGGTGAAAGGATCTACATATTCAGATCATGATTTTTCTTTGTATCAATCCGTTTTTCACATTATCCTTCATTCTCAGGATTATATATGAACACTTTGGATATCTTGAGGGCTCCTAATCTCTTGGAAGGGACAAAATGTGAGATGTAGCTTCCTCTGATTCATCCATATCTATAGTGGAAAACATAAATCCCAGGAGATAGCCAGGGGCTAGGGAAACTTGAGAATGAATATGGATGTAGCATCATTGCCAACGGATGGACTGAAGTGCCAAGAACTTAGAGCACAGGTGAACACACGTGATCTATCTCCTGGTTTTGAACCCTGGAATCCAGCATGTCTGAGACATTACTCCAACCTCTTCTGCCAGAGAGCAAGGAAAGGGTAAGACTCACCTGTGCTCGAAGAGTTCAGGAGCCTTTTCTATGTGGAAATCCTGTGGGAAATACTGTCCCTTTAGCCTCTTCTGTAGGGTTTTTACTGCTAGAGGGGACAATCAGGCCCAGACATATTACATACAGATTATCCACTTAATCTCATTTCAACAATTCTCTCCTCCTGCACTTATTCCAAACAGACAAACGTATCTTCTTTTGACTGCTGTGTAAAAGGATGTCGCTTTTCACTGCAATAATGCCCAACCTTCAACCATCAAGTTTTCCTTATAAAATAAAAAGAAAGTGCTACAGGAATTTGCAAATAAATTAAGTTCTGCATTAGATAAACAAATTTTTAAATGGCTGCTAGCTGTTGATTTACTTTCTGACCAGATTTCTCTGGCTCAGAAATTAATTTCCATGCTTGGTGGGGAATACTTATTTAAACCCTAGGGTTTGGTCTATACTAGGGAAATTCGTCCTAAAGTTTTAGTGGTTTTAGAAGTGATTAGCCATTACAATTTTAAAAGTGTTTGGAATTGTTGTTTAGGCTTCACTGTGTTGGTATCAGCTATGAACAGTGTGAATTTTCTGGTGCTTCATCTAAACCAGGACTTGAACTGGCTTTTAAACAAGAATTCAAGAGCCCATATTAAGAAGTAATGACACTCCCAGGAGCTTTGAGTGGTACTGAACCTCTGAGTTCACAGCTTTCCACATTTCTCCCAGTGTTCCTGGGAATTTGATCATATTTCACTGAAAGAAGAGGTGTTTCTTAAAGATGCTGCTCTTAGGCCTTAAACTTATGCAACATTTGATAGGAACAAATTGCAAGCATTTTAACATAGTGCAGGTATTTATGAATTTGTGTCCAATAGACAGCTTCAACCACTAAGTCGTGTAACACACAGACTTCCAGACTTTCTAGGTAATAATGTCAATACTATTGACAGTAGTATGGTTCTGCATTAGGTCTTCAAGTAAATTTCTGCTAAGTTATAACATCTGTTAACATGCAAGCTTCAAATTTTGACTTGTAGCTAGATTTCTTTTGGTGGATATTTTTATAATACATCCCGAGTAATTTTATAGCACCATGGATGACTGTGATCAAACAGCTGTAGCTCTCAAAAAGCCTTCTATTGTAAACTCAGCAAATTTTAACAGCTTTTAATGGGTATTAACAGCTTTTCTATTTAAAAAAACCACAAACAAAACCAACAAAACAACAAACAACGGAAAAAGAAAGAAAAAGCCTTCTGTATCTTCTGTATCATGAAAAGGACAGTTTTGCTCTAACTACCCTGAACGCAGTTAGGTAACTGCATTTCAGTGGGCATAGATGAAAGGTTTCTGTTAAATAACAGCTGTATTTCCTGGAGGGGAGGTCCGTTTAACAGCAAAAAAAAAAAGTTTTTAGAGTAGGCATTTAGCTCTGCTTTCTCCAGTAGATGTCACTTGCAGTACATAATAATTCATGTAAAGAAGTCAAGAGTATATAGAAATGCATTGCCTTCCCTGGAATATGCAAGCTAAATTAAAAAGCCATTTTAGTGCCCTGTGTATGTAGTAAGTCTGGCATTTAGTTTATTTTAACAGATGGCATTGAAATAACAAAAGGTAAAGCATTTTTTCCCAATTGATCAGTGAGGATTATGTCTCTTTCTCCTGTAATTTGAAATAACAGAAGGAGACAAATATACTTGTTGACACATGTGAGGTCTGGGTCACACATGATCTAATATTGTATTGACAAGTAGTTTTTGGCAATTGCTAGACTTACACTAAAGAGAAAATGTATTATGTAATTATTTTTTTATTTCAGAAGCATTAACAATTGGGATTAAATTTAGGAGAGAAAACCTATAGAACACATGCCCCGAAAGCAGAGCTGTTTTCTTGTATCAACAAAGGAGAACTTGTGGATATATTACATATTTAAGGGAAACTGTCTTCCATTACAGTTGATTAGAAATGTAAACAATGTTCTAGTAACATTTTACCTGATCTAATAATTTTTAATCTACTTCTTTTATTATAACTATAGTGTAACAACACCGTCTTCAGTCAGATCACTATGGACTTATTCATGTGCGAAACCCACATTTTCAGGCCCTTGGGGCCCCAGGGACACACCGTGATCTCACAGTTGCTGCTGAGAGTAAACTGTCCACAAATATTCATGTTGTGCTAACTTACATAATTTTCCTTGTCTCCAGCTGGTATGCCAGCCAAGACTACATTATAGAATTTAGGTGCTGGTTGTTCATTTGCTGGCTGATCACAGTGGCTGATGTCTCCTCTTTGTAGCCATCCCTCCTCTGCTTACCTTAGCAGTTCTTCCTTTTACCAGGTATGAGATTGCTATACTCCTGTATTCATTTCTATTCCACTCTCCATGGATGAGCTGGCCAGTTCAGTCTTCTCCTGTTTTCTTCCTGGATTCTGATCAAAGACCCACAGAAAATTGCAACACAGATTGACTTAGAGAAAGGAATAAAAACTAGCTATGCTATCTTCTCATCTTATTCCCATCTCATTCTCCTATCTCCCCCAGGCAACCACACAAAAATACAATTTTGAAAGTTTTCAGAAGGAATGCCAAGAAGGCAGGAACCGCAGAGATTTGGACATAAGGCCCAAACCTTTCGGTTCACACCTTTTTTCTCTCCCAGTTGAATAATTCAAAGGTGGATAAACCTTGTCCTGCTCATGACAGGCTTTGAGAACCCTACCATGGGAGAGTAATGGAGATCATTATAGCTTTGTTCCCTCACCCCCAAAGAAACCTGGTGCACCTTGTAGATGAAAGGAGTAAAAGCCTAGAAATACAATAGAAATACATTTTTCCCCAAAATGCAGCTGAAAGTGGCTACTCCATGGGAAACTTGAAACCAGCTGCAGCAAATTTGGTCTTACTGAGAGCTAACTGCTGTTTTGGTTTTTCTGCACAAGGGGAGGAAAGGACATGAGAGGCAAAGATAGACAGCCAAAGGTGATGATGCAGAAAAATTATTAGAGAGCATCCAAAGGAGGGCAAAAAAGATGGTGAAGTGCCTTGGAGGGAAGCTGTATGAGGAGTGGCTGAGGTCACCTGGTCTGTTCGGCCTGGAGGAGACTGACAGGAGAACTCAAAGCTGTTACAACTTCCTGTGAGGGGAAGAGGAGGGGCAAGGACTGGTCTCTTCTCTGTGGTCGCCAGTGACCGGATGGAGGGAGTGGCCTGAAGTTGTGTCAGGGAAGGTTTAGGTTGGATAATGAGAGAAAGTTCTTCACCCAGAGGGTGGTTGGGCATTGGAAGAGACTCCCCACAGTGGTCACAGCACCAACCTGACAGAGTTCAAGAAGCATTTGGACAATGCTCTTAGGCACATGGTGTGACTCTTGACATTGGACATTGGACTCAATGATCCTGATGTGTCCCTTCCACTCAGCTTATTCTCTGATTCTGAAAAAGTGCAAGCTCTCAAAAGGAGTGTTTACACTGTTGAGCCTGGGAAGAGGTGTATAAAAGTGTATAAATGTAGATCACATACAGGGGGGCAAGTCTCCCTTTAGTTGATTTGGTAATTCATAACAGAGATGTGGCATTCAAGTGGTCTCATATGCATTGCCTGCTTCAGGTCACATAACGTACTAGGTCCGTAAATGTTTATATCCCAAGTCACAGGCTGGAAATCAGTATCAGTAGGCTTAAAGAAGGGCTTATAAATTACCAGTAGAGGCAGTGGGTTGGAAAGATACAGAAAATTCCACAAAGAGCAAGGCAGAGAAAAAAATATGGGAATGAATTAGAAGGTAAAATCCTGATTAATTTCATCAGGTTTCTGGGTACTGTAGAGACTCATGCTCTCTGGCTGTGATAATTTTAGCTCCCTTTTTTCCATTTTCTTCAGGAAAAAGGAATTTACCAGAAAATAAAAATAACCCGACCCTTTGAAACTTTCATCTGACACAAGCTGTTGGTATTCTGCTGAACTGAAGAATGGTCTGTAACACTATTGGCCTATTTTCAAAAGTAATGCAATATCTAGTCAAAGCTGACGCTATCCAGGACAACCACATTTTTTTAAGAAGCATTCATATTACATAGTGATGCATGCAGTGTAGGTCTGAAAAGGTTAGAAGAGTGTTGGTATTTATTTCCTTTACTTATAGGCACACACAAGTTATTTTTGACAATGATATCTAATGTAAAGAGATAATAATTTCTCATTTAAAGGAAGATGTGCTTTACTGAAAATGCACAAGGTTATAAACAAGCAAACAAAATTTGTAGTATCATGTAATCTACAGATAGAGCTTTGAACAGGGGTTGCGAAGTTGATGTATTGGACATACACTGGTACCTCACACCAGAGGATCTCATATTCTCTTACTAATTCCGTGTCACAGAACCACAAAGGCATTTGTTGAGCTTCCTTTTATAGATATGGAGGGATGCATATAATTCACCTCTGATAAACCTGGCGAGTCACAGTGATAGAGCCAGAAGGAAGTCTAAGACTTGATTTCAAGATCTCTGCTAAGCCCAAGAGGTAACTTTCCCTTTCACTCTTGCTAAGGGGAGATTAATTTGTCTCTGCACGGATCGGGAAAGTTGAAGGGAATGTTCCTGAAAAAGCAATCCAATCTTTTAAGTTCCTTAGTTACTCTAACTTACCTATTGTTTATTCATGCTGAGAAATACACAGGTTGAAAGAATTTATTGCAGAAAGCTCTCTGAATTCAAGCATGGCACACACTAGTATCTTTTGATACTGTGATGGCACGAGAGATACATTAGCTTCTGACAAGCTCATGTAGGGGATCGAGCAGGACATAAGGTTATCCCTTTCCTAAGTTATTCGACATCTGTTTTTTCCCTTTTACAATGTTTTGACAAGAGTTAATTGCCAGCTTCATTCAAGTGAGTCGATGGTTTTAAAGGCAGCACTGCAAGAAGTCATGTGCTTCTTCTTATAGAACCAGAGTACCCTATGCCATTTCCAAAGGATATCCCCACTTGATTTTGCCGTCAGCATTGGTAAATGTATGTATTTAACTTCACTTGACCTGGTGGAGCTTCATCTGTCATGCCAGAGAGTAAGGATGGCACACGGGATGTAAAAGTCATTGAAGAAAGGGAATTGGTTAGTATGTTAGAGTGAGTGTTAAGTAATCAAAATATAAACCCTTAGGAAAAAACAAACATCCTGGAGTAATTTTAAATGGGCAGATTACTTCTGGCAGTTTTGCCTTTTGGTTCTGTGTTCTCAACATTTTAAACCATTCAACTTCAAATACCCACAGAACTCACAAATAAGACAAGAAACCCAATACTTTATTGATGCTTACAGCCGGAAAAATTAAGAAGCTCTGAGTTAAATGGTCAGGCTGGCCATCCCTCAAGCAGTCATTCTTTTAAATCCCTGTGCTCCAGCAAATTGCTCTGAGACTTGCAGCTTATCTGATTCTCACTTTTGAGAGCTAAATTCTCTGAAACAAGTAGATAATCTCCACTGGCTATGATTTTATGACAGGACTTTCATTAGCAGGTGATAGTTCTACTGAAGTCAAATGAAGTGAGTAATTATTCTATTTTGCAGTATTGCTATTCAGGTATTGTTGAGAACTGAATTTTTTGTCATACTAAGCAACACAACACAGGAGATTGGATACTCAAAGGAAACTATAATTCTCCTGGGGGGAAAAATTAAAAAATGATATCTGGTCACTTTATACACATCAGGCCTCCAAGTATATGCTGAATTGCAAAAAAATAAGACATTCAGAAAGAATATTTATGTGTCACTTCTTCACTACATGTGCAGTATTTTTCTCCTATGTCACAAAAACTGTAACCACAATTTACAAGTATATGCACAATCAAATTGCTATTGATTTAGCAATGCCTTTCTTTGATGTCCCTTGCCTTAACCTCATTTATAAAGCTGTTTTGCATTATTTCAAACTGTCAATGATTTGTGACTCATGAATATTCAAATCTAATTTGCACTTACCTTTTTTGCATGCATGCTTACTTGTACTTTGTCTCATTTGCCCTTTGTTTTGTGTTTATTTTCAGGTTATTTAGTGAAGTAAACTCTGTTTTTAAAGTAATAGCATCTAGTTAAACACAGGTTGTGTAATTCTCACCTTACTAGAGTCTTATATCACTGCAACTCCATTAACTTCACTAGAGTTACTCCTGCTTAAGTGAAGAGAAAGAGGTCCATGAACTATTTCTGACTGGGTTGTTGTTTTTTTTTTGTCTCTGTGTTCACATCAACATCATTTAGTATGTTTCATTGGAATTGTAATGGCTTTATTTAATATTTTATTCAGAAAGAAATATCAAGACTAAACTGTCTAATCCTAGCATTTCAGACTTTAGGACAGTTCAGATCTCCAGATCTGAGTGAAAATTAAGTTGTTCCTCTGACTTAAAACACTTATTATCAGGGGGAAAAAAATACTTCATTTTACTTATTTTTTTGGTAAATTCAGTAGAATAAATGCCCACCTTAAGAATACAGTGCGATAATATACCACTTCCCAGGAAAAACTCCATGTAACAAGTATACTAATTGCAGCACAGTGGGTCCAAAATCCCATTCTTTTCATGCTTGTAAATCTAAAAAAATCTGTTAAACTTTTAGGTGCTTGAGGGAAGCTGGGCCAAGATATTTGTATGTTTTTTTCCCATTTATGGAGGGTTATGTCATGAGAGCAATGACCTTCCCAAATACTAAGAACCTTGCTAGATTTTTATTTCAGGAACAGTTAGCATGAACATATTGGCTGCAGACAGGACCTTCTTCAATGGATCAAGCCTGGAAACAACAACAAAAGGAAATTTGCTTTTGGATCAAAAAATATGATCTTACTTGAGTATCAAAAACCATTTGCTAGGGAAAGTGATCTGAAGTTAAACCAGGAGCAGGGGAAGAAAGGCAACTGATGATTTTCCATAATATTTGAAAGCTGAAATCAACCTACAGTGGCAAAACTGGTTGCTCTTGTGTTCATGCTGCAACCCTAGTTGCAAAGCATCTAGAGGGTTCAGATGGCTCTTGTTTTGTTCATGTTTGTGACCATACATGTGAAAATCAAAGGAAGCGGGATTTTTCTTTGAACAAGTATTAGATGAATACATTTCCTTTATGGACCAAATCGTGTTTCTAATGGAAGGGAAGCAGTGTCAGGCTGTTAGTGAATGTCTGTACATAACAAAAGTATGGAGACACAGACAGGAATATTTATTGGGCACTTTTATTTTTCATTTAGTCTCCTAGATAATGTCAAACAACCTTTAAGGAAATAGAGCAAGTGTGATAGGTAAACAGTAACATATCAAGAGTAATGAAATTAAAAGCCCGAATGAACATACTGTGAACGACTGGAAATTGTTTACCTAAGCTCTTCTTGGTCAATGTTTTGAAGTAAAATGAAACAGAATTCCCTCATCTGATGTGGGGTTCCCAACTGAGACTAAAAGATCTGAGCCCAGAAAATATAGCTGCATTCATCCAAGAGTTCATTTCAAATGAACAGTTTCATCATCTCTTCCATAAAAGAGAAAAATATTTTGAATGTTTATTTTTAGCTTGGCACATGAATAATAGAAATAAAAGGATCCAAGTATTTAGTGTGAAGCAACTATTTGAAAAATCTCAATATATAGGTCAATAATTAAATATTAGTAGAGCTTTTTTTTTTCGTAATGCCAGTACTGTGGTTTTAAATGACAAGTCTCAACTGTTGTGAAGTCCAAGGTAGTCGTGTGCCCTGAAACACCCAAGAAATAGTATTATCCAGTATGACACATGCCTAGATGTGTCTTATTGTGATCATAATATAGCCTAAAGGTAAGAATAGAGAACAATCATTTGTGTGTTATTTTTTCAGTGCTGTTTATGTTTGTCTACATCAAAGAAAAGCTTCAGCTAGAGCTATTTATATCATTGATCAATAGAACTATTAGTGATGGTTTATAAATGCATGAGACAAGTTTTAAATTTAGCATGTACTTTAAAAATTAAATCTGTTAGTACATTAACTTGATCATGTTTCATCACTGAAAAGCCAGTTCATCTTGAAAAATGCTTTCGAAAAAGCAGAATGTACCGCCATGACGAGAGGTACTTAAAGTGTCAAACGAAAGCTGTGGCTGTGAATCACCAAAGTATGAATTAAAGGGCTGATGTTTCCTTGTTTTGGTGGTTTACTGGAAGGGTGGTGACTGTCCATATTTACTGTCAGTATGACCTAGAAAGTTGAGTACTTCACACCTGCAGATTCAGCATCCTGCAAAACTACATTGCAGAATCCTGCCTTGTGTTCTTCATCCACATTCTCCTTCAGTCGGTGGGACTTTGGGACAGGTTCAGACTTGATGCTGAAGACTGTCAGCATGGAAAACATTGTTGACAGAGATTCTCAGCACTGAGGTGTTTTTCTATGAACTTTTGGTCCCCTTAACAGGTGAGGTGTACAGAATGATTGGCAGCCCTTCTGGTCAGTGAGGATTAAAACTGGTGACACGTGTGTCTAGTCTTTTGGAACTATTTGCTGCATAGTCACATAGTGTAGGACAATTTCCTTTCTGATGTACTAACATTAAAGCCAGTGATGATACAGCGTAGATGAGTTTTGCTTTTTGAGTTCTTAGCTAACTGTGATAGGAAAATCATGGTGAGTAGAAATACGTAAACACAGTAAGACAGTTAGATGTACACTTTAGACACAGGGCCTCTTATTTGGAATTAAGACCAGTCTCTGCCCTTTAACACCATTACCAAGGAGAATATCCCATCTAATTCACCATAAATGAAAATTCCTAGATCCTTTTATTCTAACATGGAAAACACAGTGATGTCTGAGAACTTGTTAAGCCTAGATGTTGTCCCTCTTCTTCCTCTTCATTCTCCTGTGGAGACCATTTTCTCCTGTGGGAATGGGATCTTCTCTGCAGTGCTACTGTGAATCATCCTGCTCAACCTGAAGAGACTCAAATGGAAGAATAAGATTTTCAAAATTATGAGCAACAGGAGGAAAAAATAAAATTAGAACAATCATGGAGGATTCACTTTCATAAAATAGTATGTATTAACAACTCTGTGTTCCCTAACTTACCTTATACCTGAGTTTCATTGCCTTCCATTAGTAAGGTGATTAATTTAGCAGGAGGGATGAAAGAAGCTAAAGAGGTGACAGGAGACATGGGTGAGAAAGAAGTCAAATGTAGGTCAATAATGGTGGGCAGTGGAAAAGTGTTTTTGACATGCATTTTGTGAATGTTAAGAGTGTAAAGGACTGAATACAGAGGAGTGTGAGATGTAGTGCCTTTTCTGCTGTTTCATCCAGGGTTGTGTCCTGGCTGTTTTTAAAAGGAAGGGCAAAGTCCTGCAATCCAAGGCAACATGTCTAATCTTCTTCTGTAACTTTGACCATTTACAGTGAAGGGTTAATCTAAAACCCCCTAAACTAAAATTCTTCCTTCTTGGGAGTAAAATATATATATACCTAAGGCTTTCCAAGAGAAATGTTGTACCCAAGAACTGTTTTGTGAACTGAGAGTGCTGCACTGAACCTCTGGGGCAAATGTTTGCATTGAATTGTTGAAAGAGACTGAGATTGGCAACACCACCCTGCCCTTGGCTAATGAGCCTTCCCCGAGAGAATATCAAGTGCAATTACCTTTCAGGGAATAACAACATACCAAAGAACCATGGACCCTGCAGAGAAAAACGAAACACACATTCGTAGGTAGAACCTGCTATGAATCAGCATTAATTATCCAACAGAGGGAACGGAGTTGCAATAAGTCTCAGTTCCCAACTCACGCCATAGATCACAGCAAACATGAGCTACTTATAGAAAAAACATTTGCAAAGTTCAGCTTGCCCTAACCCCCCTCCTTTCTGCATGCACTTCTGCACTCGAGTTGTGCTTGGGGGCTGCGCTTCTGAATCGACTTTCCCCACCCATGGTTTGGAGGCGACTGGAGGGGCAGAAAGAGAGGGCTGGTGGCATTGAGTGAGGTTCCTGAACGTCAGCAGTCCAGTGAGGCTGATGCAAGGACTCATTCGAGGTTTCACAGATGCCGACGTGGCCGAGGACACCAGGCCTCCCTCAGAAGTGCTCACAGAGTTCGGGCTACCGGGCGGCTGCCTGCCTTTGGCCGCAGAGCCGGGGAAACCGTCCCCCCCGGCTTGTTGTCACGGCAAAGACAAAAAAGGGGGAACTGTCCCGGGGTTTTTGCTGTGCACATTCCTAAGGAGGAGACCGGGGGAGAAGGCGGGAAGGCCACATATTTTGGTTTGAGCCAGTGGGACAGCATGCGAAATTGCCAGGGCTAAAGAGATGCGGGGGGATGCTGGCCGGCGCCTTGGTGCCGGGGCGCGTCTTCCCGGGGCGGCACGGCCCGGCNCAGCTCAGCGCCCGCGGAGCCCGGCAGCGGCCGCCCTGCGCGGCCCGGGCGGGTCCCCGGGGAGCCGGGAAACCCTGCCGCAAACTCTTCGGACGTGAAAACGGCGCGAAGCGGGGCCGGCTGCTTTGCTGAAACCAGGCACACGTATATTGAGTTTGTCAGGGATCATAAAATGCGAATTGATTATTCAAACAGCCATTGATTATAAAAGAATGCTTACTGCAGCAATGGGAAAGGTTAAAAGGAAATTGACCCTCTGCGTACGTGACATAAAGTCATTAGGTAAATGAGATATTCATACGGGGTGTAATCAAGGTCATGCTAATTTTATTTGTGGTATTCGACTCAAATCTCGAGCTTCGTTTGGGGACAGCAAATTGTCCCCAAGGGAAATGAACGGCCAGGTAGACCACAGATGCCGTACAAAAACAAAAAATAAAAACCCAGGTAAATAGAAGCCAAGTAGGGAAACAAATTCTCTCGAAGCCCCTTGTCCGTGGTGGGCCCGAACCCCAGGCCCAGCGCCAACGCTGATGTGGCCGCAGGGGACGAGCCGGCGCCTGCGGAGCTGCGTGCAGGATCGGGGCTCCCCGCAGGGGTCTTCTCACCTCGCTGCTCCGGGGTCCTCTCCGACCGGGGAAAGCTGGGAGTGCGAACAGTGTCAAAGATCCTCGCCTCTCCCAGATAGAATGAGAACATGTTAAAAATTTAGAATTATTTATGCACATATTTATCCCCTCTAATTATAGAAATTAATCCTCTTACTTATGACTAAAAGGTAACGTCTGAGGCATCCCTTTGATGTTTAACAGCATCATTTGTGGCTAACATTCCAACTGATTAAGGAATAATTGTTGTTAAATGCTTTACAAGTGGATAGTGTTTAATTGAGAGGCATTCATAATTTTACGGCTTACCACAAAATGAAACGTAATTAAAAACGCAGAAACTTCCAACTGATTTTGTTCCAATTATGTTTATTGTTCAGACTAATTACTGCACAAGATGGGGTACTTTTCCCCATGTCTAAATGGCACACGCTTCCCAAATATACCCTTGCAGGTTTTTCTTTTCCAGGTACAGGCTTGGGATGGCTTTCTGCAGCCTCCGTTCTCCCCACCCCCCACCCCTCCCCATTATAATTAAACGCTCCAGCCTTTTCTTCTCTCCCCCATGCAACACCTTGGGATGTGAGAAAGTGATGGCAGCTTTCTTCCCTCGGAGCTCGAAGTAATTGTAGAAGGGCTGATGAATTTCTTGAAGAAACACTTGCCACACACTGAGGAAACCATCTCCTAGCAGGATTTTACAAACCAAAGTAAACAAAGCACCCCAGGGGCGATTTCCTCCTTTTGCACAGCGTACTTCTCAATTTACCTCTGAAGGGATCACAAACACACACGAGAATTACAACAGAAATCATACTTGGTTTGGGAAACGTATTCTAGACAAAAAGCAGAGAAATTGAAAGTGTTCAAAGGAAGGGATAGTCATTAAAATACCTGCCAGGCGTGCTGCCATTCCCTTAACCAACCTTCCTTCTTTCCCGTAAACTCAGAAATCTCTTCAGCATCTATTTAAACATAGATATCCCTGGGGGGGGG
>VZRR01012209.1:399434-506934 GCA_013398015.1 Oreocharis arfaki
GGCCAGCCGGGCCCCGGAGCGGAGTGGGGCGGGGGAAGCCGGAGGGTCCGGAGGGAAGGCGGCGGCAGGGCAGCCCCCAGCCACCCGCTCTAGAGGGAGACCCGCGCGGTGGCACTGCCGTGGCCGGCGATCTCGGGACGAGGGCGATTTCGGGACGAGGGCGATCCCGGGACGGGGGCGATCCCAGCCTGAGTCAGCTGAGGTGCCAGCACCCACGGGAAACGTGTGTTGGAAAACAGACCTCTTGGGTAGAGAGGCTGGGGTGGAGAGAGGGAGTGTTGCCTTGTCCTTCCATTTTTCTTTTTTTATTTATTGGAGTTTTTTCTCTTTTGTGTTTTAGAGGGGGATTGGGGGGGGGTGTCTCTTCTTACCCGTGGGTTTTTTTTTTTTTTTTTTTGGAAAGGCCCCACTTAGGAGTTAGAGACGTCTCTCATTGCTCTGGATTTTAGTTGGAGAAGTGTTGTTCTGGTGTTCTCCTCTGTGCCATAATACCACTCTTCCAACTTTGTAAATAAAGAGCTATTCACATCGCAGAAGGTAGTAAGAATAAAAGGGATTCACTTCTTGCAAACAGCTCTTCCCAGAGATAGAAGACATAAATACACTGGGGCCATGAGCCGAATTTTCTATATAAGAAAGAAAAAACGTGAGGGAAAATAAGTATATACCCAGAAAAAACTCAACCCTGCACCAGGGCTTTGCTTGGAGGGAATGACACCGATTCCCTTCAGTGCCTTTTGGAAAAAATACTAGCTGATCCTAAAAGGAGAGCTAGTAACATCTATGACAGAGTGTGGGGCCTTGATCAGACACCAAAGGGGAAAAGAAACAAATGCATGCTTACTACTTAGCACGCAGATTTTTTTTTTTTTTCTGACTACACCAACTATGGGAAAATATTTCGCGAAGTGCTCCCTTCCTCCACCCCCTCCCCAGCTCACTTATCTGGACAGATGGTATTTTACTTGGGTGTGCTTCCTAAGCCAGGAAACTTCACCACATTTTTGCTAGCAGGCCCCTTGAAAAATAAAATTACGTATTAAGTAGTTTGCAGTTTGCCTAGCTGTGCTCTCGTTTTAGGTCATAGCTGGAGGGTAGGGATGGGATCTTCCAGGTTTTGCGGTATTTTAAGCTGTGGCAAAAGTGCAGCATTCCCAGTTGAGCTGCTGCTGAGCACGTTCGGTGCCTTGTGCGTTTAGAGAGGTCACTTTTGTCCTCGTCGGTGAGGACTGCACGAGAGATGTGGTTCGGGCATTGCAATTTCAAAATTGAAAAAAAAGCCAAACAAACAAAACAGCCACAGCCAACTCGTCACCAAAGCCAGCATTTTTATTTCGAAATGCGGTTCTCCACTGCTCTGCCTGGAGCATTACTGCGAGACTGCAGAGTGTGGCTGTGCCCGTGAGTCCGTGTCTGTGTGTCCATGCATTAAAAAAAAAAAAAAGAAAAAACACCAACAAAAAACTTGTTGATTACAGCTCTTCTTTCCCTCTCTCCCCCACCCCCTCCCCTCTCTTTGTGTGCCACTGCCCGGTAGGCACCCGTTGTTCCCCCTCTTAGCTCTGGTCTTTGAGAAGTGCGAGCTGGCGACCTGCACGCCCCGGGAGCCCGGCGTGGCCGGCGGGGACGTCTGCTCCTCCGACTCCTTCAACGAGGACATCGCCGTCTTCGCTAAACAGGTCGGGCACCTCTCCCTCCGCCCCCGACCCTCACCAGCTCTCCCGCCGCCTCCTCAGCGCCTCGACCCGCACGGCCGGGTGCTGGCAGGGGCAGCCTCCCTTTACCCCCGCCCACGGCGCCCCCTCTCCGGCGGGGCGGGGGTGCGCTCTGGTGGCCCAGCTGGCCCTTCCTTGGCCGGCAGCCCCTCCACGCTGCCGGACTGTGACTCCCGGCCCTTGCCCTCCTGCATTAGTGATAGGGAAAGGTAGCTGTGGCCGAGCTTGGAGGCAGAGGGAGTGGGAGGCAGGCAGGGGACCCAAAGGAGAAGGCTCCCGTGGGACCGGCGGCCGGCTCAGTGCCGGGCCGGCAGGAGCGGAGCGGGGTCCTCTCCACAGCTCGGTGGCCCAGGGCGTTCAGCCGGATTTTGGTACCGGCCGGTTTTGTCAAAGAGATTTTCCACCTTCGGGTGATCCGGCTACGGGGCTAAAGACAGAAGCTGTAGTTGACGCCGCTTTTCCTTCTTGCAGGTTCGCGCCGAAAAACCACTTTTTTCCTCAAACCCAGAGTTGGACAATTTGGTAAGGCCTGCTCTCCCTTCCACCCCACTACCCTCTCGTCCTTCCCGACCCCTCCACCAGCTGCCGGCAAGCGCCCCCGTCCGCTCCGGGACCGGGCCGAGCGGTGCGGCGGGGCAGCGGCTGCTGGTCCGGGCACCGGGCTGCGCCGGCACGGGAGCGGGGCGCCGGCCGGTCGGCAAGTTGCCGTCAAGGGGCTTCAAAGAGCTTTGCTCTTAGAGCCAGTCAGAGCAAAGTCTCAAGCCCCAGTGCATTGCAAAGCTGAGTTTGAAAGCCACGGGAAGCTAAAGTGAAGGAAGTAACTGCTTAAGAAGAGAGCTGGAGATTTCTAATGTAATTCTTTTGCTAATGTGAACGATTTCAATATTCCAAGTGCCTAAATCCGCTTGTAAAGAAGATGCCAAACTATTCAAACACACAGTCACCCCCCTTTCTCCTGCGGGCGGGGCTGGGGGTGGGAGCGTGTGTTTGAATTCTCTGCGGACCCTCAGGAATGAGGGCCGGGGTGCTGAGAAGGGAACGAGAAGGAAAGGAAGAAGTTTTCTCCAAGATCGCGGTAATAAAGCACTAATCACCGCTCCTAGAATAAATATGATAAAAATCGAGTGTTTAGGTTAAAGTTGATCAAAATTGTTGAAGCGTGACCAATGAGCTAAAATCCTGGATAATGACCGCGCGCCCTGACAATCCCCTTTCCCACTCGGGCTCTCGGCTCTGCTCAGCCCCCGTGCTCCTGTCTCACACGTAACCCCTTGCTCAAAACTTTCTTGCAGATGATCCAAGCAATACAAGTACTAAGGTTTCATCTCTTGGAATTAGAAAAGGTAAGAGCCACGGAGGTGGGCAGGGGACACCCCATTCCCTGCCCCCTCTCCTCCTCTCTCCCTCCCCCCCCGGCTCCCTTCCTCCCGACTGTTTGGGCTGACTTGTAAACACGGCCAGAGAAGATAGGGGTAATGCAGTGTGACACTGTAACCTGTGCCATCAGAGCATGTGACACCCGAGAGACATGCCCAGAACGTTTTTTTTCCCTTTTTGTGTGTTTTTAGTTTCAATGTTTACTAATATTAAATATTAAACCCCTTTCATCCTCCTTACCCCTTTCCTCAGTAGAAGCTATTTTTCCCACTCAGAAATACTATGTTTAACAAGCAGAAATGAAAGCGCTTGTTCCCCTCTCCGGTTCTGGCAGGCACATTAACCCCAAGGAAGCTCTAAATGTTTGGAAGAGGCAGGGGCCCCTGCGAGGCGTGGGCAGGGGCTGTGCCCTGGGACGAGAATGGCTCTTCCCACAGCCTCAGCAAGCAGCTTCGTTTTACTGCTCCCGGCCATTTAGACCTTTTTTTAAGCCCCGGTTTAAACTGATCCCGGTCCCGAGTGGCTAGTTGTACCTGTCTGGGTTGTGTATGCTCCGGAGATACCACCCGGGTCCAGCTCCCAGTGTTCCGATGTTATCATCAAATCCGATTTTCTTCAGCACACAAGTCTGAGCCCACTATCTCTCTTTCTCTAACTTGTTGCTGCGGCAAGTCTCTAGAGAATAATATGTGCTGCAACAATTTCTCTATTGTTTCCTTGCCTTCAACTATTGTCCCCCTTAATTAGACTTACTTGTGGAGTAGATCGGAGGATTGTTCTCGCTACAAAAAAAAAAAAAAAAAAAAAAACCAAACAAAAAAAAACCCCCAAAACCCACCAAAAAAAGCACCCAAATAAAAACAAAAAAAGGAAGACAGCTGAAATACCATATTTTGCCACTATTGATTCTATTATTCTTGTTATTCTTTTCAGGTTCACGAATTGTGTGATAACTTCTGCCATCGGTACATTAGTTGTTTGAAAGGAAAAATGCCAATAGACCTTGTTATTGATGAAAGGGATGGCAGCTCCAAATCAGACCATGAAGAACTCTCAGGATCTTCCACAAATTTAGCCGACCATGTAAGTCTTTCTGTTTTCTTTATGACACTTTTAAAATCTTTAAGCTGCTTAGAGGACCTGTTCCCGATTTCCTTGCTTTGCTGCTGTTGTCTATTAGTATTATTACTACCTCAACCTTTCGCGAGCTCAAATCCCATCTTTACATTTCTTTCCCTTTCGCTTTGTAAAGTTGGAGAAATGCAAAAGTTTCCTTCAGTTTTCATCTGTAAAGCATCGAGTTTGAAATGGTTTGTAAAGTTTCCTGGTCTGGGCGGCTTGGAGAGCTAGCAAACTGTCGGTTTGATGTGAGGATCGGTGCTTTCTCCTGCTCTTTGCCAACTTTGTAATCAATGCATCAATGTAAGGAAACACAGACAAGAAAGTTAGGAAGAAAGTTTGCTGATTTGCTCCCCCCTCCCTTCTAGTGGGGATGACAAGTGATGAGAATTATTGGCAATACTACATTGCATTAAAAAAAGGGGTTAGCACATTAGAGTTTCCAATGCTTTTGCTTTATAGCAACTTATTGTCAGAATATGGACTTATTGCCAAACGCCTGAAGCATCTTCATAATAAAAGACAGTAACCTTGATGAAGCAATTATTAACAATGTATTACAGAAAGTTGGAGAGAATGATGATTGAGTAACTGTAGGTTAGCTGTTGATTTTAACACTTTAGGAGTTGGTGAATTAGTGTAATGTGTGTAGGACTGAACATCGGTGTGTGCGGTGAGGAGAGTGCCTTTGTTTTTCCGGGTTTTGGAGCGGCTCTTGTGATCCTTCAAAGGATGTAGATGCAGAGAGACTTCGGGATGTGAACGGAAAAATTGCAGCTGGTACCGCCGAAAAGGGAAGGAGTAGCTCTGGTTAAAAAGAGTGGGTGTGAGCTCCACTTTATTTATAGGAATGCATCCCTGGGGGGCAAAGGGGTTTATACAGTTTTAGATTCAATTGAACTAATAATCTAAATGATAGAGTCCAATATTTTAGCAGTTGAAATATTAATTTAACACCCGGAGTGAAGTTAACCATGCTTTCTGCACAGTCGCCTGCCTTTATTTCCCAGTGTGTTAAGAAGAGTAGCTGGAAGCCTAGGGAGAATGAGCTTTCTAGGAGCTTTTGTTTCCTTTGAAAACATGTTGTTTTTGTGTGTATTTGGTAATTACATTAGACCTGGACTGAAGCTGAATTGGGAGATAAAATAATAATAAATTCTTCTAAATGTCCCCCTTCTGGCATGGCTTAGTTATGGGAAATATTTTTGGACCCAAGCCTTAGCTTTCATTTTCTCATTTGTACTCAGTAAACATTGCATGACAAGGTTTGTGCTATGTTTTACATTTTAAATCTATTATTTTGAGAGAAAAAATGTAGGCAGAGCTTCCTTAAAGTTTCTCTGCTTATCAGCTAACTCACATGTAGGTAATAAACTCCATGAGGCATGACACAATTTCTAAAATATTTGTTTCATGGCATTTTACAACCCTAAATTCGTGGGCATAAGTATTCTGGGAGAATACTAGAAAAGAAATTGAAATGAGTGGCAACCCGAAAGATAGTGAGTCACTGTGTAAAATTTAGAGAAACAGGAAAAAAAAATACGTGGTTCTCCAGTACAGTTTCTTTACGAGAGTGTGTTTCAAGTGGAAGTGTAGAAATGGAGCATGCTTATGTTTATACTGAAGAGATTAGATAAACTAGCCTGTTTAGGGTTCTGGCAGATGGCAAATGCTCAAGCCAATTTGCAGTGCTCTATTATAATATTTAAATTCACACACAATGATAGGACAGGAGTGGAGGGAGTTAGCATTTTGATAATTTGGTAACTATTATCTTCCCTAAGAAGAATCTCCTCTTGCCTTTGTGGCCCCAAAAACAAACTCAAATAAATATGACAACCCATTTATCTTGCACCCGTTAGGGTTTACCACTTCATTGGGTATTATAATTTAAAGCCTTTTATTTCCTGGAGATTTGAGCTATAACATTTTTACTTTAGCCCCCTGCTATTTGTTTTGAAAGGAAGCAATAATTTGTGCAACCAGAACACCAACTGGGAAATGAAGAGTTGTATCACATAGTTACATTTTATTCATGCGTTTTGGGAAATGTGTCTCCTTATTGGATCTTTTTTTTTTTTTTTGTATATTAGCTTGTTTTCCTGACAAAACTTTAACACCTTTTTATAGCTTAGTCAAACTACCATGTTTTATATTTGCACTGTACAAGGTTCCAGCAGAAAGAAATGCACTTTTATTCATAGAAAAGGAAAAGCTTTAAAAAAATGACTAATAAAAACATGAAAGTCTATTAAAAATGAGCTATCATTTCTGAGCATCTACCTGAAAATGTAGCAGTTCAAGCATGCAAATTTGTCCAATTTGGCTCTCCAGGTTTATTTTTTTTTCATTTGCCTTGATATGCATATTTAATATACAGCCTTAGGCTAGATCTCATTTGGTGAAAGTTGGTGCAGGGGTGATGATGAGCCACTTCAGAAGGACAGAGACAGCATGTTGTTTCCTCTGTTTTATGTATTGGCCCACTATTCTGATCCAGGGGTCTTCCCCTCATGGTTTTATTTGCACATGAAATACTAGGAGCATTTCAACTGATTGGCTATGAATAATGATAGCCCAAAAGAAGTGTAGGTTAATTTGTTGTGTGCCAAGGTTTCTCTTGTGGAGATGACAGTTTGTGACAGCTGTTTGACACCCCAAAAATTCATACCCCTCTATTGTTATTAAGTGGTGTAAAGGTACCCTGTGCTTGTTTGATGTGAATGTGAGGAGTGGTAGTAGTGACAGTGGCAGTGCTGAATTAGGAACTAAGGCAGCTCTCAGCTTTATTGTTTCTCTAGACCTTAAAACAGGCATGAAGGAAAGTAACAGAAAGAATTGTGAGATTAGCCAATATTTACCGTAAGACTTTAAATGGGGTATACTCAAATATTGCATGCTTCCCATTTCAAAATCTACTGGTCTGCTATTATTATGACTTAATTGGAAACCAAACCCAAAAACAACAAAGCAATGAACTCTTCAGAAATACACCTGTGCTGAAGAAAGGAGACAGCTGTAAGCGGTTGTGCTGTACATGTTTGGTAATAAATGTGTTTATTGAATTTTATTTTAGTGCGCTATTAACTGTTACGTAATATAGTTAGTGTAAAGGGTCCAGGGACTTGGTAGATCAAATAGTGCAGTGCTGGCCACAAGAAGCTGAAACTTTTGTTATTACTCTGCTGTGTTTAGTAAATATAACAGCCCATAATTAGTGTTTGAATTTTTAACACCCTTGGTTTTTTTATTGCTCTGAGGTATTAGCTGTAGATGGGAAGAAGGTAATTACAGCTATGCCCTGGCTGAACCAGATTAGTTAGGGAAAAAAAAAGATAAGGAAAGAGGGAAAAAACCCTTTGCAGCTGCAGTTCAAGTCTGGTTTCCCAGCACAGACAATTTATTATTGTTCAACTAAACATACTGGGCCCTATCCTGGATTCTGTGTTCAGCCTAAAACGTCTGATAAGATTGTTGACAGATTTTTTTTCTCATTTCAAGCTATTCAAATCTGAAAAATATAATGCTCATAAAATTTCGAGGTTTTTAAACTTTTTTTGAATATATGATATCATTTTGTTCTTTAATTACATTTCTTTTGTACGTGGCCTCACCTGGTGTCATACAATTGTTCCTTTAGCAGAAACCTGTTTTGAAGCCTAGCAATTCTCCCGTAGAAATTTATGGCTCTCCTTCCACTGGCTTTCGGGGAGCAGGATCAGGGCCTCAGTCTTTTTGCTATTTGTTTATATGTTTTAGTCAATTTGTAGCTCAGAGATAATAATATATGGGTCATAATGCCTAAAATATAATTAAAATGGATAGAAATATACATACATCTCTTTTTGAAAAAAAGACTCTTGACAGATTAGAGATCCAACATCTTAGCTGTAGAAGAGAAAGATTAGCCTGAATATTAAACCTTTCAGTTCTCACATGAGGAGATACTTTATTTTGTACTTTTGGAGATCCAGACAACTTAACATTTCTTTAATATTTCTCCTCAAAGAATGGTCTGTGCAAATTCCTGGCATTATGCAAATAAGAAAAAGTAAATATAGTGTAGTACGTATCTGTTCCAGTCATATAATGAAATCTTTAGGTAAGGTTTCACTGAGTAACGAAGAAGTAATTTGGGGGCCTGATGCTAGAGTCTCCAGATGTGCCACAGTTTCGTGGACTTCAGTGGGAGTTTTGAGAAACACCAGGTTAGACCCCAAAGGTGTTCTTTCTGTCTGTAGTGTGTCAGAAGGAAAACTAAGTAGCTAACTGCAGCAATAACGAGGCAAACTTGCAATGTGGCCTAAGGCTTAGGACATTGCAGTAGGCACTGTGCTTTCTGAAAGGGCGAGGAGCGTCAGGAACTTTCCAAGACTGTAGATAGTGTTGGGCATCCCTGCTTTTGACGGGCCAAGGTACACGTGTGTCAACAGCTGAAGTCTCAAATTTGAGCCTACAACTCAAATTTGAGTGTTTTAATTTTGAACTCTGTTCTCTCAAACTGAACCAAAAATGTTTTTCATTATCTGTTTGATGACTGTTCCCTTCTTGGTTTGAGTTTTCTATCAGTCTAGATGAGGTGTAGCCACACAGAATGACATAGAAGGACAATTAAAAAACCCCAACAACCCCCTGATTTTTCAAGTCTCAGTTCCATGGTGACAGGTGGATTACATGTCCGATTTCAATCTTAATTAGAAAACACAAAGCATGCAGATTTACAGAACGCTGCCATGTTCTTGGAGGGTCAAAAATTGCTCCTGACACTTCCTCAAATGCAAAATCAAGAGACAAAAATTGAAACTTGTACATAAATACAAAAATATCTGATAGATTGCTGTGCCTTGGTTTTTGTTTCAATTGTGTAATTTCAGTACAAAAAAGTAATATTAAGTATGCATCTGTCGGAAAATAAACCTAAGCAATAACAGGAGTAGTCTTTTCTAGAAAACATATTTATTACATCAAATTAGAGTTTCTCATGTCTTATTTGCTTATTAAAAGTTTTTTTGAATAGTAAGTTTACTATTAAATGCACTCGACATGATCTCTAAGATACCATCCTGAACTTTATACACACAAAACATAGACACAGATATACACACAGTGAAACACATACGCATGCATGTGGTAGATTTCCGTGTCCTGCATAGTCTATCATATTTTTATATATGGCTTTGCCTAGGTACAGATTTTTGGGGTATCAGTCATGTCAGTCATTCCGCTGTGTTTACGTGCATTACTTGGAAGAACAAGGTGAGCAGGATTTGGATTGTGTTTGGGGGAGAAAATGCCATCTCTATCAAGTAGTTCAGTTCAGTTTTGTGTTTGCAAAATTAATTTACCAGACCTTTGAGTCCAACCACGTTTAGAAACAATAAGCTTTATAGCCACTGTAGTTTCTTTTATAAAAACAAGTTGTGTTTTGCTTGTTCTTTCAAGATAATTGGTTTTTAAAATTTCATCTGATAAAATTATGTTGGGGCCCAATCCTGGCAGAGTTGTATACTTGAAACTTCAGTTAAAATCTGAGAGTCAAATCCTGCTCAGCTTACTCACATGGATATCAGCTGGCCTGATTGATTTTACTTCCCAGTTATAAATAAGAAGCAGATTCCTTATGGTTAATTGAGTCTTTAATATCACCATAAAAAGCAGTATGAGATCAGAATCAGCCCTAGCAGGACAACACACACTCACAAAAAGCTAGCCAGACTTTGCCCAGCAGATATTTTGGACATACAAAGTAAGAATTGCAGTTTATCAGAAGCTTAAGCTATATCAAATTTGTCTGTTACAACATCTCTGTTCAAGAAATCCTGTAATGGTTAAAAACTCTTACGGTTTCCTGCAGATTTTCAGCATCAACAAAAGAGTAATGCGTCAGATTGGCTTTGTATGCCTTTTGTCCTTTCTGTTGCTCTTTTCTAGATTTAGCAAAATTCAATGGTGGTGCTAAATCAATTTTTTTCTTAAACTTTCAAGGGAAAAACCACTGGTAAAATTGTGTTTTCTAGGGAAGGCTGTGTGTGGAAATGAGAAACAGTGGATAGCAGTGGAGTGATCTCCTGTGGCCCTGCTAGTACAAGCTTTCCCCATATTGTCTCCTGCTTTTATATTAATTACAACTTGCATTATCAGCTGTGAGTCTGTAGCCCAGCAAATAGAAAATACTGCCCCTGGAGACATAGCTTCTTGTATCTATTTTCCATCTCCTTCTATTGTGCTGTACTCAGTATTCACTGCTTTTCTCCTAGTAACACCGCTCTTTAACACAATTAGGTAAGAGCAAGAGGAGTACCATATTTGGCTCCCAATTACTAAAACTACTGGGAATAGATACATGTGTACTGTTCACTTTCTATGGTATCTGGCATTAGTTTAGGTCATACATGTGTGAAATTTTTATAGTATGCACACATACACAAAATAGGCAATTGCATTTTGGCAGACATCATCCGCGCTCTTCAAAGTGTTTCTGCAATGTATATTACTAAACTTGCAAGAAGAAATGAGAAGCCATGCTAGCAGTTTGTGTAATTTGTCTAAAGCTATCTGTTTGGTTTTTTCTTTTCCTTCTTTTTAATTTTTTTTTTTCAGTATGATAACTCAATACAAATTTCTTTGAAATTAACTGAAAAATTGCAAGTGATGTAAGTGGGCTTTAGACTAGGACCTCTTCAGGTACCTCAACTATACTGATGAAGTTTTCCAGTGAAGCACACTTTAGAGGTGCCATTAGGTCTTTTTTCTTTCTTCTTTTTTTTTGGTAAAGATGTGCATAAAATAACTACTTACGATTAGTCATTTGACAAGGAATTTTTTTTTTGAGGGATGTGAGGTTGGAAATGGTCTAGGGGAGAAAAAAAGCAGTAAAAGCAGTTCACTGACTTGTACAAAGATCTTAGTCCAAAGCAAAAGAACGCTGCCTTTTTATGAGCCTGTAAACTCCACCCCTAGAATTGTCATTTTTTATAATATTTAAATCTAGCTATTTCTCTCCCATTCAAATTCCTTCAACATTCTACTGTTGCATTTAGTAAATATCCTATCTTATATTTTCTGTCCTTCAACAAAACTCTGCCAAATTGCTTCCTTAAGAAAATTGTGTCACAAGAAATACATTGAATTCTCAATCAATACAGTTTGTCTTTCTCAAACTGGATCTGCAAACTGAGGTCAAGAACAACTCAGCCTGGTAGAGACAGCAAGTGTTTTCAGCTGCGGGAAGTCTCATTCAGTGATCCTTTCCAAATTTTTACAGCTATGAAACAGAAAGGCCAGTCTAGCTTCTGAAATATTGTATGATAGGTTTTGGATGGCATTTGCCTTAAAACATAGCCGAGCTGTTACCAGTTAATTATTGTAACTTTCATACATGTGATAAGGAGCTCCAACAGCAGCCAGCACAAGAGAGCCCGCAGTACACAAAATTAGCATAACTTACTGTGTTCCCTGAAAAGTTTAGCCTAGGTGAACATGTTGCAATCACTACGTTTTCTAAAAGAAGGTTCCAGCACGATGTTGTTGGAGGGCTAAACTCATGCTATGCTATTGTTTCTTTTCTTTTTCATGTATTTCTTCTAGCTCTTTATCTGATTACCATCCGGCAAACAGCTGACGCTAAGAGGCTGCAGAGGGCTGAAGAGCTCCTGTCTGCTGTTTGCCTTCAGCTTGAAGCTATTTGAGTGGCTTCCTAAGTCAGAGATAAAAAGAGAAGCTCATAGGCACAACTGTGTTTTAATCCAGGCTGTAAAGAAACTTGCACAGTTTTTGCATTTTATTTCCATCTGAACTTTTTGCTAACCTTATTTTCAACTTTTTTGTTCTGTTTAATAACATCTGGGCTGCCTCAACTTTCAAGACTTCTCATCTTTCTTTTTGTGTTTCTCTCCACCTGACTCTGAAAAATGATGGTAAAATGTGGGGGTTTTACTCGGTTTTTTTCTTGTTAGTTTTTTTTTTTAATGAAATTGTGGGGAATAACAGTATTAATTAGAGAAAATTAATGCAATAACCTCAAGGAATATAAAATACTATTGTTTGGTGGCAGTTTTTTCCTGTTGTAGTTCTATGTGAGGAAATGTAGATCAGTCTTCTAGGTTTTGGAGGGGGTGGTGATTTTGTGCCATAAATGCTGTTGCGCTGCCTGCTGTGCTGACAGGTTAGGGAAATTTCAGATCCTGACCTGTCTTCTGATTTTACTCATGTCTTCCTGTCATGGAACCACATACGTGGGTGTACGTGTGTGTCTGTCTTTGTAAGGTGAATGGGATTTGGATCCTTCTTACCCTTTGGTCACCTGAGACTTTACTGGGAACCTTTTGAAGTTATGGGCTCTTTCCTTTGTCTCTGCTGCGATCCAGGTCAGGCCCGTCAGATTTATGTTGCTGAGTATCGTAGCAAGCCGTTACTTGGCAGTTCTATTCTGCGTTGCTGTACAGCATGTGGTACTAATCAGTGCTAGAAGATTACTTTGAGATGTTTCAATATAGATTTTAGGACTTGGTCCCAATCACACACTGTATTTTACAATGGGTAAATCAGTTGATTATGTTGAACTTATTCCTACTACACATTGATGTAGATGAGGTCAGAATAAGTCCTGCTCAAAGAATTTATCCAACTTGTCACTTGCTGCTTTCAGCTTCTCCTCGTGTTTTAATAGTCTAGTGGTATTTCGCAACACAGATTTAAACCACAATCCAACCTAAGAAGCAATTTTTTTTTTTGAGAGGAGATTTGTTGTTTGTTTTGTTGTTGAATTATTATAATGCGCTCGATTTAAGTTGTTGCATGCAGGTGACAAGTAATGCAGGTCCAACCCCTGCTCTGATCTGTTTCATGTGTTCTTGCTCTGCTTTTCTGCCAGAGGAAATTCCATCTCTTGCCTGCCTTCATGTGGTGCTGATAAAGCTCTTCCTGTACAGTAGAATTCCTGTTTTCCTTTAAGCAACAGCAGGGTATTGGGAATGATCAGGAAAGGGGAGGAGGACAGGAGGAGAATACATTCAACAAAGTAGCACTATACTGTAACATTAAGTTTTCCTCACTTACCCTTTTAACTAGCAGCTCCTCTCTCTGGGAAAGCCAATACCCAATAAATTAGAAAGTGTACATGAATTATGTGACTTAAGTACGGTAGTTCAGCTCTTACTTAGCCAAGTTTTGCAAACTTTGTAAGTCTGTCTTCTGCATTCCCTTTTTTAGTGTTTTATGCATAATAATGTACAAAGAATTACATAAAAATCACTATACGTGTTATTTTATATAATCACCTGGTGGTTATTCTTGACAATTCTTGTAAGTGAACTGTTAGAGTGATAAATCTAGAATGTCTTTGGAAATGTGCCATATCAAGGTGGTGGCTGGGGGTGAGGAAGCATTTTTCCTGGTATATAATGTCTTTCAGAGAAAACTTGTTTTTTCCCCTCACAACTTTGACTTTGTTGGAAATTTTTCCAGCATTTAGATGGGTGACAGAGAGGTTAGGGAGTGAGGACACACTCCTCTCCCATGCGTGTTCTCCTGTACTTCTTGAAACAATTTCCCTCCTCTTCTCTCCTCACAGCTGTAGTTTGGAAAAACAAAGTGTGGGAGATAGTTTGCAGACCAACTATCCTGATCCTAATGAGAACACTTAGTATCATAAACTCTGTAGGTGGATGGTCTTCCCTCCCCTGCCACCCCACTACCCTGTAGATCTCTTTAAGAAACTATATTTATGGTTTTTTTGTCTCTCCTGAAATATTGTTATCCAGTACTATTCAAACAATTAAATCCAGACAACTCAGTGGAAAGTTTAAAAAGGAAAAAAAAAATCTATCCTATGTTTTAACAAGTAAATCTTTGTATCTCCTCTGCTTGCCTTTGCTGAAAAATTTTTATACTGTGCAAAGAGTATAGGTGTTTGGCACATTTCACAAATGCTAATGTGTATACTTTCCTCCCCTTCCTCCCCTCTTCTCCCGGTTTGCTTTCTGTTCTTCATTTGCTATTGGAATGGGAACCGTGGAAAAAATTCCTTGGCACTCTGACACCAGAATCCTTCATCTTGGAGAGACCACGATGATGCAACCTCAACACACTCAGCAGGCACACCAGGGCCCTCCAGCGGGGGCCACGCTTCCCAGAGTGGAGACAACAGCAGCGAGCAAGGTAAAAGGTCAAACTTTTTCCCTCCACAAAGTAGGCATGACTAAAATAACTCCAACTTTTTTCATTATATCGGTACATCTGCCTTAGAGTAAACATGGAGTGGCAGACTTGCAGTATAATCAGCTGTAAGTTAGGGAGACGGTATTTCCTTTTCCTAACTCACTTAGCTGCATTTTATTATTATTTCAAAGTGAAATATCTAATCTTCAAACAAGCTTTGTAATAACAATTGATTAGTTCTGCCAATTCCTTTACAAATTTGGTTATCTACAGTTTATTTTTGTGTGGTGTAAGTAAATATAATGACAGACATACTCTCCAGCTGCGGTGCAGTTGTTTGAGTTGAGTTAAAGAGGGAGAATTTAACCTGTAGTTTTATCTAGGAAAGAGACTTCTATGTGAAGTTATGAAGCTGCTAAATTATATAAAGTAGAAGCAAACCCCAAATTGGACAGAAAAATGTTTCTTGAAATGTTTCCTTGTGCAGATTTGTTTCTGCTTCTGAAAATCTGAATTCTGAATAGTAAATAGAGATACACCTGAACTGCAAAATCTCTTCTGTATCTATATACAGTGAAACTTTCTCGAGGCTCAGGAGGTTTGATTATTATTTTAGGGTTTTTTGTTTTATTTCCTACTGCATTGCACCTTATGTGTGGTCATCTGCATCCACGATGAGTGTGTGTCAAAGGCTGTCATCCTGTTATGATAGTGTTTTACACATGCTCATTAGAAGAATAAGTGACTCCAGAAGGTGTAAGAGTCAAGCCTCCAGTGGTAAACATTGGGTAAAGATGGCCTGCTGTCACTCTTGGATCTTGAATCATGAGTTGATTTTTTTCTTTTTCTTTTTTTTGTTCTTGTTGTTGTTGTTTTGGTTTTTTGTTTTTTTAAATTCAAAGTTTAAGGTGGATTCCATTCTTGTTTTTCTTTGTAAACATGGTAAGCTTCTGCTAATGAGAGAGATATTACCTCTATAAGGTCTTATGATACGGTCTCACCACAAGATGTTTCTCCTACACCTGCAGTATTTTGCCTGTCTTTTCCCCCACATGCCCAGCAGAGCCAACTACAGGGCTGACATCCAACTAGCCTTGCAGGATCCCAAAACTGGAGAAGGGAGAAGCCTTCAGGGCTAGAGCTGCTTTGACTATTCTCATGTTGCAGACCGCTTCCCACCATGATATTTGCCATGCTTAGAATCACAGATATGAGATTTGATGTCTCTTATGTGGCCCTCTGCCTGGCACAGAGCTGGTTGCCCTCATCTGTCTGATGATCTGGTGTTGTACCCGTTGCAATTCTAGGAACTTGCAAAGTTTGTTTCTGGTAGAGTGAGTGGTTTGGGTTTGTCTCTTATTTGTAAGAATTGTTTATACATTTGTAATCTTATTGCTGATAGAAAGCGACCATGGCATAGGGTGTGATCCAGCTCCAAAATGAGTCACAAGGATTTTTTGCTATGGGATTAAATTGGAGCTGTACAAGACCCGGCATGAACCATTACAGCTCCAACAGTTAATGATAGGGAGAGCTTGACTGCTAAACAGCATATTGGTGTTATGTCTATCGGCTGGCCGCAGGCGTTGCTGTTGATCAAATGTTTGCATGGTATATTGTAGCTAAAGTGCTTGGTGTAGCAGATGATTTGCATGCTTAAAAACGATTCCTTCAAGTGGTCTGCCATCTTCATTCCACCCTTAGGAAGGAAGTTTCCTCAGACCTGGATCGCCACTCTGCCCCAGGAACCCCTTAGAAATTGGAAAAGTTCCTTTTTTGAGCAGTGCTTGATATAAAGAAATCCCTTGTATCAATATTCAGGGATCTTGCATTTCATAGTCTCTGATCCCTTGTCATGTAACTCAGGGTGCTTGGGAAATATTGCTAAGCATTAGAAAAAGCAGTTGATGATTACTACACCAACTTTCCTTTGGAAACAGGTTTCTGCCAATATATATGATTTCAACAAACCTGTTATTAATTTCTGCAGAAGAGGAACAACCTCTGAGAGGGCAAATCAGTCACTAGAGCTGTCCAGTCTATCAGGGTAAAACATTGCTAGTATGTTTCCCTTTGTGCTCAGCTGGGCCCTCTAAAGGGAAGCAGACATCCAGTGGCAAATCACTGTTTCATTCGGCTGCTGGCAGCTAAAAGATGATTCCACAGCACCAGCAGAATTCCCATTGGAGATGGCTCTGGATTGCTCTCCCCCTCTCAGTCCTGGGAAAGACTAAAGAGAGTGAGGTCTGTCTTGAATTCTCCTTAGGCTTTCTTGAGGGGGGGCAGAGTTTACCTTATGATTCCTGAGGTGGCACTGAGCTGTTCCCAGGCAGTGCCAAGAAGGATAGATGCCCTCTTGAGCTCTTCCAGTGCAGTTACTTACTTGGGTCGACTTGGTTTCCCTGCAGTTTTGCCAAGAGCTCCTGCAAATGCTGCTTCAAGTATTCCACTTGCCCCAAAGGATTTCTTGGAAATGGGAGCTCATTAGAGAGCCTTGGGTTACATTAGCAACTTACAGTCTTCTCCACTAATACCTGGTGGCAGCAGAGATTGATTCATCCTAGAGTCAGTCTCTTCTGGCTTTTGAGAGCACTCTTTCCAGGAGTCTCCGCTTTTGCCTTAAGTCTATGATGTGCATCCTATGATTTTTTTTTTTAATTATTCTTTTATTTTATTTTGGAGATGGAGGAGATGGAAAGGATTTGGGTGAGTGATGACTGTTTTTTGCAGACTTTCTCTGCATGAGGTAGATCTATTTATTGCCTGTAAAAAGCCATTCATAATTCTTGCAGTTTGAACCAAATGAAAATGGTGTAGGAATTTTGTCTGTTTATGGAGGGCAGTCTCTCCTCTACAGTGCGTGGTTGCCCTTTGGCACCATAAGGGTTAATCTAATCTGTGTTTGGTATTATTAGAAGCATGCTGGCATTGGAAGAGTTAAGTAAAGGGCCTTCAGGCAGTAAATGTTGAAAGATTATCCTAATTTTATTAGTGGTGAGTGTCTATGTTGTTCTTAGCGTGTCACCTCACTTGTTCAACAGAAAACTAAGCTATACAACATATTGATCATCTGGCAAACCAAAGTAGCAGTGATCTGTAATCCACCAAGCATTTATTGACTTTATCCCAGTTCAGATCCACAAATGCAAATCAATGCTGTATAATACTATTTTAAAGATTGGTAATTATGTAGTAGGTCTGATCAACATTCTACCTGCCCTGGAAAGAGTTAAGTGTGTCTAATAATAAAAATAAAACACTCTAAACATCTTACAAAGGAGAAAAAGGAGAAGCTGATTTAATGGTCTAATGAGGCCATCTTCCAGAGACTTGTTTTGTGTAGGGCTTGCTTTGACCTTTCGCTTTGCTCAGGAGCCCAACGCTTCATTTTTCACATTCTTGCAATTACGTTAACGCTTCAAGCATTTCTGACTCCAAGTCAGCTAGCAACACCAGGCATAACTCAACACTGTGAGTTTTTCTCCTCTCTGTAGATTCATTAACAGGTCACCGGGGTCCCAACTGAAATTTAAAACTGACTGGTTCTGTTGGGTTAGCTGAGTTATAGCAAGGGAGATGGCAGGAAAGGGGGTGAGAGAAGGGGAGGGGAAAGAGAGGACCCTGGGGTTTTTGCCAAGGAATATATGTGTAAAAACTCTAAGTGGAAGATTAAAAGGTGTGTGTAGCTTTATCATCCACCCTTTTCTTTGGAGAGGAAAAAACACATCTGAAAGTCTTCTGGGGTATTGTGTTTTCTTTATTCTTCATGAAACAAAGTGAAAACAGCCACTGCCTTTACATAAAAGACTAAATGACTTCTAGAATTTGGCATCAGTTTGTACCACAGTGATGGATATAATGTCCCAGACTTTAATTCCTATTTAATTTCTTTATGGGATATTGCAAATAATGAATATGGCAGATTATGCATGAAAAATGGGAAATAAATCTTTTTAAGGTTTAAAAACATGTGGTCTACAGGAAACCACCAGGGAATAATTTCAGTTTCATATTTTATGATACCAGGATTGTATACCTGATCTGTCATATTCATAGTTCACTCACTCAAAGGGCCTGATCCATCCAAGTCAGATGGAGGCTGTCTTCCTTCAGGATCTTTCAGGAATGTCAGCATCTTTTTAGGATTAGACCTGGGGTGACAAACTTGATCATAAGTAAGAAGCCAGAGATAAAAAAATTCTTATAGGTTATAGAGCAGTAAAAATATAAATGAGTATCACATCTACTTTGCTTTATGCATGTGGGTGAGTAGTTCACTGCTGTGTGGCTTTTTTGGCTTGGTGTTTTGTTTTGTTTTGTTTGTTTTTTTTTTATATAACTACTTGTTCTGAATGATCTGCCCCTTTATAAATAATATCTGAGGGTACTCTCTAGGGCAAATCTCAAAGTAGTTTAGAATCACTTCTGTGCCAGCTTGATGTCCGTCCACAATAGCTTTCTTTGCCAAAGACTCCATGCTCTGGTTCAGGACAAAGTCAACTAAGATACTAACTGAAGTGAAGCATCCATCACAGGTTAACTCTCCAGACTGATGCTTGTTGGAAAAATTAGGTAGTATATTTCTTATTCAGTATACACCGTTTTGTAATAACAATAGTATGCAAATTAAATTTGTTTACAAGACGAGGCAATAAAGCCCAAAGGTTTATCCTAGTATTAGAAACTCTACTGGCACTACACAAAGCTTAGAACCAAACTGCAGTAGTTAGACAAAGGAGAGGAATATGTTGATGTTAGCAACAATTAAAAAATAACATATTCATGCTAAGTCTTTGGAAGCTAATCCAAAAGCTAATGCTACAACTTCTTTTTCCTAGTTCTGTAAGTATGGTAAGCCTGCTGAAGCTAGTATGCATATTCATCATAAAGATTCAGAGCACATTTTTATTCCTTTGTATTTTTACCTATAAAGCGATAGGGTATGGTTTTATTGGGAGAGAGCTGCCTTCTGTAAGAAAGGAAATTCCTGATAGAAAGGCTCAAATATCCAGACTGTGAAAAATCAAACTTGCTAATAAATAATGCTTCACTGGAGATGCATTATTTCAGAAGGCACAGCTCTCATAAAGGTGAACTGTATGAAGTATGAAAAACTCTTAAAGAACAATGACTTTTTTCAAGTGAGGAAGATACAGGAAGCGAGTAGCCCTTATTAATTCATCTTTTCCTTTCAAGTTTGAGGGGCCCGTCCTTGTGTTGATATGTATGAGTAATTCCCATTAATGGTGATGGGAGTTACGCATGTGCACTGACAGAAGAATAGACCCCTTAGTGTTCAAAGCACATGAAATTTACATTTTTTCCATTGCTGTAATTGAGATGTTGACAAATTGGAGAATATTGATGAGCCTTTGTTTTAAGTATTTCTTGCCAAGTTTGCTTTATTTTTTCATGGTTTGAACAATGGTGTGGTTTCAGCAGCAATGAGTAATAAGGGTAAAGATAACTTTGTATTTCAATATTTTGATGTGCCAATAAGAAATAAATTCTTAGGCAAATGGAATATGTTGTTTTAATCATTAGCTATGCATGAAAGAAAAATTGATGTTGACATCTTTGCTGTAAAATCGTTGTAATGGGGCCTTCCTTACAATTCATTTTTGTAAAATTCATTTTGTACATTTTGCAGCAATTGAACAATCCCTGCACTGTGAATAGGCAGAATTCCCAGAAATACTGAGACAGTTGGCCCAGTAACTGCTGAGCTCACACTGCACACCACATGCACATTAACCATGATCGTGCCAGAACCAGCTTAGCTAAATATAGCCAAATTTTGGTATCCTCCCATCCTTTCTTTTATTTCTGTCTATTGCATGAAAAAATAAGTGTTTGCCGACTCCAGCAGTTAAACAATAACTGCAAAAAGATGTGTGTCCCTACCCACTATTCAATAAGTAGCATTAAAATTTCATAGTGAATCTTCACTTCACTATACCATTTTCTAATAATCAGGCTGGTAACAAATTCCTCACCTTTTATTAAATCAAAGCTTAGAGAGAGTGTGTGTGTGGTGTTTAAAATATTATACTTGTATTCAAGTTACTCACCTCACCCTTACCTTTTAATCCGTGTAGGTTTGTATATTTAGATGTAGATAAAAATCTACATACACATTTACTTCCATATTTGTAGTATGTTTTGCTGGGGTTTCAAATGCAGCCTAGTAAAACTCTGTCAATGGAATGTTTTCATAGTGGCAGTAATCTCTTTAAAATAACCCTAAATACAATATGACAGATGCCATCTGGAATAATCTTTTGCTAGTTGCTTTCAACTTTTATTTTTTCCTACAGCTAAGTTCATCTAAAACTGGTCACTTACTGTTACGGTAAACATAGTGAACTCTTTCCTCGGTAGTGAACTTTTGTACGTGAATGTTCAGAGAAAAAAACTACATGATTTTACTTAAGAGATTGTTACTGTGGAGAGGTTTGCCTCTGTCTTCATGTTTCGGGGTATTTTTAAATACATATATGTGTATGCGTGAGTGTATATATATTTATTTATGTATTTGTATTTCAAAATGAAAAGGTAGGATTCCCCCTTAGGCTATTCTTTCCATCTCAGATCCTATTCAGCCTAACCCAGTTTGCCTCCAAATGTGAGATAACATCCCATTCACTAAATTATAATTGTATGTTTGTTACAATATTAATGCTTCAAAATGCAGCAAATTCAAATATACACTATTAAGTGCTTAAATATCTTCCTATGTTGTTACAGACTAATTTCTTCCTATATAGACCAATTTACTTGAAAGATCTACTGTTGGAATCTCTGGATTTTTTTTAACATAGTTGTGTAAAGGGATGTCTCCTGATGCCTGTTAGAGTTTAATTTAGAGTAGTAATTAAACTTGAATACTGCCTCATAAACAAAAGATAAACAATAAACCAGCCACGTTCCCTGCTGTTTCATAGCTTTCTTTCCCAGATGTTTTAGCCTGATAATTTTTACATAGTGAACTACCTAACATGGAGTGCTATGGACAGAGGTCAAAGCCTAGTTCTTTGTAATGGTTTTATAAAAACTTTTCATTAATGAAATACTACAGGGTTTCCTTTGTGCAGCAGATAAAATTGTCAGATACCGAAAGACACTCATTAATTGACTTCTTAATTCTCTCCCTCTTGTTTATTAAGACAGCTCTTATTAAAAAAAACCCCAACCCATAACCTTTGTTTTAACTGTTGGTGACCAAGAAATGTTTCTATTTCTTAATATGAGGGTGCCTGAACAGTACACGGGAATACTCTGTGTCATCCTTAAAAAATAAAAATGCCCTTGCAGGAGCTGCTCTCTCCGTGTTGATCCTAAGCAACTACGGAAATGTTCACAGTGGAAGGCTTTTAATTTTTCAAGCTGCTCCTCAGGCTGCCGAAGCTTGTGTGTCCATCTCTGGACCGCTCCTCTGTCAGCCATGATCTTTCTAATTGCCAGGTACTGGTAGGCCGTTCAGCTGCAGGAGCCATGTTATTTTCACTGGGTGGGGTAATTACTGAAAGCTGAGAATAGCTGCACTAAAGACACAGGGATACTTTCATGATCCCATTAGCATAAGAGAGGGTAAATTATTCATGCCAAGTGAGGATTCTATGGGGAAAAGTATAGTTAATGCACATAGTTTTTAAATGTATCCCTTTCTGCTCTGAGACTAAATTCTTGTTGGATTCAGTTCTCAGACATTTACGGGAAAGCTCTAGTGGCATGTTAGACGCAGTTCATCTCTCTCTGTTTGCAGCGCTCTCAATAGAGACCATCTGGCACAGATCCAAAAGGTGATTAAACAAAATGATCAGCTCTTGTTGCTGTGTTACATGTCCAATACTCTGGATTAAAAAACATGACCCACAACAGTCAGCTAACAAAATTTTTTTTTCCTCTTTTCCGTTCCCCTGTAAGAATTCAGATGGTCCACAAATGTCTATGCCATCTTTGTGTCCTTATGGCCCATAATCATGAACAGGTTGTGCAAATGGCTCTTTCTGTAACACGGTCTGTTCCAGCAGCATAGAAACATTTCATATTAATTGGGTCAGTCTAATGTTCATAATGACATGGGGAAAAATTACCCAAATGTGTTCTTATAGTAAACACTTAAAATGTGCCTTTCTCCGATTAGAAAGTGAAATTTGACATCGGGCTCATGTAGCTGATTTATTTTTTAAGATGGACAAAAATCAAAGCATGACACTGTCATCTGCTTAAAATAGTTTAAAGCCCCTTCTAACCAAATAAAAAAAAAACGAGGCGGGGGGGGAGGGGTGAGCTGTGGTTTAACACCACAATCAGGGAATGAATTTACAGTGCTATTCAGAACAGTACTCCCTTATCATAAACAAGCTGATAATCACACTGAATCTAACTCCCAATTAGCTCCTTCTTTGCTCGCAGAGATCAGCGTACATGTCCTCCTTAAGCCATGATATGTTGCTATTGAGGCAGACAGAACGTTTGTATACCTTATGTCATATTCAGAATGTAAGGGTTAATGCAATATATTTACCAGAAAACCTAGCTAATCAGCAAGGTAACTTTTCAAACCAATCCCTTCAATGCCTGAGTTAAGGTAAAAATGCCAAGACTGTGAAGAGGGGACATATGTATCTTATCTTTTTGGGGTTGCATCAAATGCCAAGTACTAGCGTAAATTCAACAGAAACCAGACATTGTTGGAAAGTAATTAAAGAAATATTGAAATTAAACCTACCATATGAGTGAAATATTTGTAGGCCCGTTTTGTTGCATGCATAACAAGTTGCATGGAATTGAACAGTATTTCTTTCTCTTGTACATCTGGAGTTGTACTTTGTTAAACATGACAGAGGAATCACCTCTGTATATTCAGCCATAGGACTGGAGGGATCTATTTAGTGCTGAGGGTGTTTACAGTCCCAAATCAGTAGGTTTACTTAGAGGACACATTTATTTAAGAAAAAAAGAAAAGTGAGAATGAGAAAGAACTGAAAGCCTTCAAATCTATGCCAAGAAAAATCAAATTCCACTTTTAAGAGTTAAAGAGATCCATTGTTAGCTTCCCTTACCGTACAAGGTGGTTGTGGTTTAGCCCCAGCTGGCAGCTCAGCCCCACACAGTCACTTGCCCATTCTCCTCTGCCAGTGAGATGGGGGAGAAAATCTGAAGGGTAAAATTGAAGAAAAACTAATGGGTTGAGATAAAGACAGTTTAATAGGTAAAGCAAAACAAGGAATTAATTCAGTACTTCTCATCAGCAGACAGGTGTTCAGCCATTTCAAGGGAAGCAGGGCTCTGTCATGAATAAGGGTGACTTGGAACAACAGTAACATCACTTTGGGCATCTTCTCCGTCTCTTCTCCACAGCTCTATATGCTGAGCAATATACTATATGGTGTGGGATGTCCCTTTGGTCAGTTGGGGTCACCTGCCCCAGGTGTGTGTCCTCCCAAGTTATTGTGCTTTTTCTTTTTTTTTTTTCCTCTTTTCCATTCCCCTGTTCTGTGCTGGTGATACTATTCAAGGGCTGCTCAGAAACAAAAAAATCCCACCCCTGTGTTATCAACACTGTTTCCAGCACAAACAGAAAACGTGGCCCCACAGTACCTGCTGTGAAGAAAATTAGCTCTACCCCAACCAAAACCAGAATGAAGGTGAAAGCCATAGGTGGGAGGTACCAACCTATCCAGAGTGCTCAGGGCAGGAGGGCAGACTCACCCAGCTCAGGGCAGCCCGGTGAAGGAAAGGGACCCTGGTAGCCTTGGGGGGCTTAAGGCTATTACAGGGCAGCTCATGCTCTGTTATCATACTGATTTTCAATTGATTTTTTTGCTGTACAGTACTTGTTGAAGGCCCTCTAGAGCATCAAACACTGCATTATGGCACCACATATTGCAGTATGCGGGCCTTTTGTCTTAATGACTTGTCTTTTTGCCTGAGAAGAGGAGTGCTAACCACTCCTTGATTGTTACAGCTGCTGAGCAGCTTCTATGTCTATATAGCAGGAGAAGTAGGACAGGTGTAGATTTCACAGCTCTGTTTATCTGACTCTTAACATGATTTGCTGCATTTGTTTACGGTTCTGAGTTTTCAAACCATTCTGATTTTGAGTTACTGTAGAATGTTGTTTTTAATTCGTAAAATCACTTCTCATTTAAGTAACTGATTGTGGGGTATGAGTGAACTTAAGTCTGCTGTCTAAATGTATTTTCTTAGTGTAATTTCTAGTAACATGTACTACAGGTTGTTAAAGCTGGAGCTGAGGTTGCAGGAAGATTTATGTAGGCTAAAGTGAGTAATTTCTCTTGTTTTCTACCTTCCTATCCGTTTAAGTTATTGTATGATTCAAATAAGTTTTTCATTCAATAAAAAATCAAGCCATCTACATGTAAGTCTTGATAAGCTGAGGATTTTTAAAATCAGATGAGTGTCTATATACTTAGGATATCATCTTCAAATAAATGATTGCCATTTTAACCAGTGGTTTCCTCTGGTTTGTGAAAGTCTTTGTGCATGCAGTAAAGGTAAAAGAGCATTTAAAAGTGTTTACAAAAATAACGAAGTACACCTGGAAACACATGTAGAAATTTAGACTTGCAACTTTCTGGTGTTACGTGAGCTATAAAAAAACAGTATAGTCATAAAGATAGGATAATACAGGGAAACAGTGATGGCCACCTTAATTATCCCACTACCTGCAGGCATTGTCCAAATAACAAGTATGGTCACTGGGAAGACATCTGTTATTTTGGTGGGCTCCCCTGTAGCTTCTCAGCTTCTCGTGAGGTAAAGGTATGTGCGTCTACCCGGGAGCAGCTAGCTGCAGAACTGAATGCGAGAGGACCTTGTGTAAGTTACGTGCCCTCTGACGTGTGTTCTTCCCCACCTGTACAATAGGCACTAGAGTTCCATGAGTTGTATGAAATGGTCATCTGTTGTTTTGGACTGCTCTGATATTCCAGGAATGCAGGTTTATGTAGGAAATTCAACTGTGTTCTTCTCTTGGCCTCCTTGAATTTCATAAAATAAGCTCTGGATATACTACATTTGTAAATAATTGTGCTGTTTATTTAAAAACACTTTCTCCTTTTTCCATAAAGGTGAAAACATGTGAATGAAATAGCCTTGAGCCTTTTAGCTTTTTATTGTAGCTTTGTTTTTAATGAACAAGACTTATGAAGTAGTAAAAAAAAGATGGCGTGAATCCCATCACCACTTCTTTAGTGACGTTTCCATGAAGATGAAAAGTCTAAAGTGGTGTTTCCAATGTTTAAAAAATCATTGTATCATTATATATGGGTATTCCCTGTTTTGTAGTTTTGTTTCTCTCACCCTGAACAAGCATAGTAACTGTAGACCAAGGAAAACTTGGATTATGTGTTCATATTTAGCTCCTAGGGACTCAAAGGTAATGTTGGTTTTAAACAAGATTATAAAATGCACTGTTGGATTTTTTTTTTCCTTCTTTAGGAATTCCTCAGTACTCTAGAGCTATAGAACGGGTTGTGATGCTTAGTGACCCTGCACATCAATAGCTCTGTCTTTTAAACATGGACATTGATTTTTCTCATCCTGGCATGAGGAGATGTAGCATACTTCCTGCTTTGTTGCCTGTGAGTTTTCAGCATATGCAAAGACAGTGGTCGCTAAGAATAAAAGCTTAGGGCATCAGAGATGGCAGCAGTATCATGAACAGTCTGCTTCCTATTTAGTTTTTTTTTTGTTAATTATGAAATACATCTTATCCATTTGTGGGGGAATTGATAACATTTTCTGTTGCTGTTTTAGAGTCATTACTGGTTTTAGTCTTAATAAGTACAACAATCTAGATCTAGTAGCTTGGCTTTCTACAGAACCTAAGAATAATATTTTAAAGCGCACCAAATAGGTGTCTTGATCACAGTTACGGTACTCATGAAAGATCTATCTTTTGTTCATGAATCAGTAGAGAAGGTTTGAAGGAAGGCAGTGTGAGTCAGTTAAAAGCAGTTCTTCCTTCTCAGAGGAGAGAAGAAAAAGACAGTATTCTCATAAGATCTTGATCCTTCTTTCATGGAATCACTAGCAAGAGCAGAGGTGCTACTGCTTTCAGATATGCAAAGTTTGGGTCAAATTCATCAAAATAAATGAAAGCAGAGCATGATTCTCCTATCTTAAAAAACAAATACATACAAAAAACCTATTAGTTTTTTTGTAATTTCCATAGGAAGTACTGCCATTAAGACATGTAGGATGTACAAAAAGATAGCCATAAAGTTGTAATACTTCCTAATATATTTTGGAACAAAATTTTATCATACTCTACATTCTAGAGGACAAATGTTAATAAGCACTGGGTTTTTCATATTTGCACAGCAAAGTTTTGAATCATATTTTTCCTCGGGTGGTTTCTATATGTTAAATTGAGCTTCAGAGAAAAATTAATTTGTGCTTTCAGTTCAGTTAGTTTCTCAAAATGCTAACAGTTTTGAAAATTTCTGTTGGAGAGAATAAAGCTATGCAGTAAACTCAAACTTAAAGGAATTCGACTGCTTCTGTTTGATTGTACTCAATATATTAATTCAGGCAGGTGTGGAGTTGGAGAAAGTAAATGATTCTTTGTTTTCTACTGTTACATATGGGTGGTTTATAAGTGACAGCCTCAAAGCCTGTCTGGTTTTAGGTTATTTTTGAAGCTGTCTTTACCCTGGCATAAGGAGCTAACACAGGGAAATTGTCTGGTGGCAGAGTTGGCACAATGGCCCTGGTGACCCTATTCCTACCTACAGCCGGGGCAGTGAGCCCAGGAAAGAGCAAGACAAAGTGGTTTCCCCCTGCTTCACTGACTTCCCAGCTGCTCTGGGGCTGAAGTCCATTGCTAACTCCAGATGCTCAAACTTGCACTGAGTGCTGTCCTAAACTGCTGGCCTCATAACTCATGGAATGAGCTCAAATTATTTTATGGATGGTTACCTTTGTACACCCTTGGCACTATACATTCCTCATGCGCAGGCTAGGATTGGAGTCTTCTATTTTCTTGTGTAAACAAAGCATTTGCTATAACTGACAAGGATTGGTGGAGCAGCAATGAAAGAGAGAGGGGAGAATTCAGCAAATTCTCTATTAATATGTGATTTGTACCATGAAATTTTTTGACAACCCTGGCATTTAATTCTTAAATAAGTAAAGAGTGCACTTTTCCTTGTAATCTTGAGTTATGCCCACCAGCTTACTCTGGCAACACTTGTTTAAGCAATTACATATGTTTAAATTTTCCTCTCCACGTACAGCTGCGAGTTGGTCATACCTTGACTAAAGGCAGCCGTCATTCTCAGGGAGTTCAGCAGAGTGAATGTGGCAAATACACATATACAATTTTATTGCGGGGCTTGGTGCTAAGGTTTTAAATAATTTACGAGCGTAAAATTGGGAAACTCACATGAACTCCCTCTCTAATTTTACACTCCTGCCTAAAGAGGATGGAACATAGCGCAAATAGCACAAATCAAAATTTTTCAGCTTGAAGCTTCCTTCCTAAATCCTCCCACCTCAGTTTTACCACTTACTGACGGTTCTCCATTTTGCGGGACTCCTGACCCTGTACATCTGTTAAAGGGGATAGTTTGGAATGAACACAGCCTCCTACTCAGAAGGCCCGCAGTGTTCTCTTAGTTCCTACTAGATGCTTGAACAAGCAGAGGGCTTAAGTGAAATCCTTTTGCTGAGCCAAAATCTGTTCTTATTTAGGGACTAATCCAAAGCCTGTTAAATCAACAGAAAGAGACTTTGGTTGACTTCAGTGAGCTTTGGATCAGGCCCTTCCTTCCTAATACATCTGAAATCAATGGAGGTACATTGGGCTTCTGCCAGTTTAAAAAAAAAAAAAAAAAAAGGGGAGAAGGGATGTCCTTGTGCTTTATTTGTGCAGTACCTACCATACTGAGGTCCTGGTGCTCAAACAGTATCCCAGGTGCTTCATTGAGACAACAATAATTTTGCCTTGATTATACTGCTTGGTGTTCATGGACTTCCATTCAGTTGGGTACATAATTCCCTTGTCTAAAACAACCATGTATGCTGTGCATTCACCTCATGCCCAAACTTTATTTTTCTTTGCCAATGTTTTATGTAAAGAAAATTCTTTCAAAAAGTAAAAAGGGAGGATGTCAGTTTTTATAGCAGGATTTTTTTCCCCTGTTTTTCTGTGCTCTCACGTTGTTAATAAAGCTGTTTTGAATGAAAAATACCCAGGCTATAGAACATGTAAAACCCAATGAGTGTAACTGTCAGTTCTCTGCCTTGAGAAAATTATTAGAGCCCCATGTGTTCTCTACAGCCAAAAGCTGTCACCTTTGTAATATTTCTTTATTAATGCCCTTTATTTTTATTTCTCAATATTAAGAAGAAGTCCAAATGATAATCTACCACTTGTTAAAGATTTTAATGTAGTAATTAGCATTATGGAGATGGCAAGTATTTCTTAGGCAAGGAATGGCAAAGGACTAAAACTCCTACGTATATTTCAGCATAGACTTTCCGTTTTCAGAAGTGCCTACAGCAGGTTATGTAGGACCTCAGTCTGGCAAAGGCTATCACGTTTTGTTACTCTGTATATTACAAGTCCTGTTACCGAAATCAAGAGGCCCACAGTAGGGTTAACCTTGACCACCTCAGCCTTTGTAGTTCTTGTTTTCAATTGACACTTTTGCTCTAGTCATAAGCTACAAATATTTTCCTTAAAGTTGGTAAGTTTTGTCTACTTTACCTTATTAGGCTTTTGATTAGCTTTCATTTGCTTCTCTGAGTCATGCACTTAAGATTCATTTTGTGTATTCAGACACTTAGCGTATTCTGTGCAAAACATCTGTCACAATGTGAAAACTTATTTGAGTACAAAAATATTTCTGTTTCATATCTTTTTCTCTCAGCGGTAAATTTAAACCACTGAAAGATGGTTTCTTTCTTTCTTTCTTATAAAGACCACTTTATATATTTCTAGATATAAAGTGTTAAACTTAATAATGTTTTATTTTAATAGTCATGTTTAGTCAGCAGTGTTTTATCCCTTTTATGTAAAAAGGTAAATTCCGTAAGTTTATAGTATTACAAAATTAAGTTTTGATTTAGAGGTTACCAAAATGCTTAATGCGTGCAGATGTCTTTCATTTTAGGGAAACAAGCATAGGTTGATCTCTGCTCGCACCCCGTATGATTTACAATTCTGTATGTTCTGTTCTTTGCTTGTGAAAGGATCTTAAAAAGAAAAAAATTACTGCAGTGTCCCTACTTCATCCAAAAGAGAAGTAACAATGCAGTTTTCCAGTTAAAAAGACATAACAAAGACCATCATATTAGTGTAGAATATTTCTTAGATTTTAATTACTTACAGATTTTACTGTTTTCTTTCAGTTTTAAGGGCATTTCTATTAAGTTCACGAACTTACTTTAGACATAATTGATCATGTATATCTTATACTCTCTATGCTCCTGTTTTCTCCTTCCTTCTCTCAGGAAAATGAAACTCGTCCTCTCCTATCTATTTCAAGAATATCTTCTGTAGTACATATCTGCAATGATAGATAAAATACTTTCATTTATTTGTGAATTGGCTATCCTAATTATTTCCCTGAGTTAGATGTTATTAGCAGTTCATATTCCCAGCTCTGATCATAGTTTAGGATAAAGTTCTGTGTATGAGCAAGGTTTTATGAAAGAAGGGCTTTATTGATTTCTTTTTTTGTTTTTAAAGATCTTTCACTCATGCTATTAATCTATAACTCAGGCTTAGCTACAATTTTGCCCCTTTTTTTTTTATTTTGTTTTCCCTTCTGAATCTGAATTTGGGCAGGCTTTTCTAATCTGGTAATTCATCACTGACATTCAGGGTTTGGTTTCAAACCCCTCTCTACTTTCTTGTAAACTAATCCTACAGTCCTAAGACCACCAAAGAGAATGTCATTTTAGCAAGAAGCCCACACTGTCAGAATTCAGGTTTACTGTATGCCAATTTACCCTCCTTTAAGCTCTTCCAAATGGCTATCAATCTGGTTTGTTTAAAAGAAATAAGCTGTCCTTTTATTTTAGAACTAGTAAAGAATTTTACATCTTTCTAAAGCAATTTTCTGCATTCTTACTGACTTCATTGATGTGAATGTAAAGTACACAATAGGTCAAATTCTGACTTCAGTGGGAGTTGGTGGGAGCACAGTCTGTACTTCTGAAGGCAGAATTGATTCAATCTTAGTGTGCCTGTGCGGCAAAAAAATATCTCTATATAATTTGTCTTCAAACAATCAGTGAGTACAGATTTGAGTTTGTTTCTCATGCTACTTTCATGACTGCCTTATGCGAGCTCAGAGGAGGTGCTCAGGTTCTTAGGAGGTGTGTGTATATTTTTTTTTCCTTGTTTGTTCACTTGTAAACATTTTACATGTTTCCTTAGAGAATTTCCTTGTAAGGTTCAGTTGTTCTTAAGAGACTGAGTACGCTGTCTAGCAAGTAATTTGTAAACTATGCAAAGAGCACCCTGCAGCTGAGGCAAACCCTAGAACCATCCACTTGGGCCTGCTTTGCTTGCCACTGTAGTACTCTTGGACATAAAGGGTCCTGTACTGTGGCTGTAATGAGCAAGATACACTCATGCATGACCAGATGTCCAGTGGAAGATCCAGGTATTCATCCTCTGTTCCAGTCTTCCATCAAACTGCTGTTTGTTTTGCATGATTAATTTTATTTTAGATCATTTGAGTAGGATTTTTCTTTGAATGTAAAAAAAACCCCAACATGATATCCTCGGCTCTTAGGCCTTCTCCATGCCCATTAGCTATTTTTTGGTTGTCTGTCTCATTTCATTGGAGCAAGGTGTAACTTCTATGAGCAAAATGAGAAAATTGTATGCAAAAGAAAAGGGAGAAGGTCTGTGGGCAGGAATGTTGCTGTTAAATTCAGGTGATACCCTGGATTTTTTACTTGTGTGCTTTACCTTAAAACTGAGTAAAAGCTGTATCTCGCACTTTCAAAAGAAAGACTTCATTTACACCAGGCTTCTTACGCTTTAAATAAGTGAATTGGCAGACTTGATCCACTCAAATTTTATTTTCTAGCTGCCTTTTTATAACAGTCCTTTCAAACAACTTGTTAGGAACTTCTTTCATTTTTTTAGAATGTCATAAGTAGAAAACATTGGCTTTTTTAAAAAAAAAAAGTTTTCCAAAGTAGTTTAGGTCTTTAACATAGCATTATAATATTTCCTTCTCTAAATCATCTGCCATCTATTAAAAAGCAAGAGTCAGCTGGTTTCCTTCCTGTCCTGTATTTAAGGTTATAATATTAGAAATTCTAAGCTTAGCTTCCACCCCTCTTCCTTTTTTTTTTTTGTCATTTAAGTTAATGACTTTGGGGGGTAGTCTTGTAGTTACATTAAGTATCCATGAAGGTAGCAGGGTTTTTTGATAGAAGTGTTTTTTGGTAGTGTTGTATTCTTTGTTTGGTAGGTTTGGCAGGGGGGATTGTTGTTTTTTAGGGGGGGTTAAATAGTATAGCAAAGAATAGTAGGACATAAACCTTTTAAATGTTGATTTTGTGAAGTGTAAAGCATGAACACAGGTTTCTCAGGTTTTGCTTGAATCAGCCCACCTCTGTTACAAGAAACTGTAGAACTGCAGACAGGCTATGGCTTTTTCATGTCCAAGGGAATCCACTGAATCTTGGCCTTCATTTAGGATTCCCTCCTGATGAACAAATTCCCATGACCGCTTTTGAAGCTTTAAAAGCTTTGGTTTTGTTTTAAAAGGCCTCTGAGCATAGGCAATGTTTTCATAGGCATTTAGAAACAAAAACTTGAGCTTTTAAACCTTCAAATGTCTCTGTGGGGATTCACTTGGCTTCTCAGCAGACCAAGTCTGAGATAACACCTGCAAGAAGTGTGTATCTATGTGTGTGTATTTTGTGAAATTGGGATGCACCGTCTCAACTGACCCACAAATGTGACAGTGGTGTGTATGTGTAAATCTTATTGTTATATTTTGCTGTTACTCAGTTTTAAGAGCAAGCTATTATTTTGGTTCTGTGGCATGACTGGCGTGGATAAGCCAATTTTGGTTTTAGACTGTTTAATTTCTTCTCCCTCTTTGTCCTCTGATGCAAATTCTAACAAATGGTCGTCAGAAGAACAGACTGAGTTGAAGTCCATGGTTATGTTTCATTATCTAAAGGGTACCATTTTTTTAGTTTCAGTCTTACTTTTTTCTTCTACAGATTGCGCAATAAAAGGTAGTTTTCTATAAATAGATGGGTTATACCATATGTAAACCCAGGTCTGTGATTACTAGATAAGAAAAAATGTTCAGTAGAAATGAGTGCGCAAATAGTCAGGCTGGTGAAGCAACAGAAGTACTTATTTGCACTCCTTTGCAGCTCCATCTCTATGTGTCTTAAACACCTGAGGTGAAATTTTGTCATGTTTCAGAGGGAAGGGGATTTTCAGAATTAAGGATAAATACTAAATGAATATATTAACACTGCTTTTCTCCTGTCCTGTGCTGTTCTCAAAACACCTGTTAAAAACAAACAAGCACATATTTTGAATTGATGATACTGACTGGCAAACTTGGCACCAAATAACCTGCTGAAACTAAAATGTTGATGCAGAACATGTGCTTAACTTAACAGTCCATAACCCTGTTTTTCGAACATGAAATACCTTCCCTGAGGAAAGCTCATAAAATGAAGGTCTTTAAAGTTCATAGATTAGACCAATGAAGTTGCGGCTGTTTTTAAGAATGTGCATCTTCATTGACTCCTATTAATTCAAGATGGCCAAGTGTATAAAATATGAGACATGAAAGCACTGAAGATTTTTTTTTTTCCTGAAGGGGTGCTTTCCGTAGGTTCAGTATCTAAAGGAATGAGAAGAGAAGGGATGCTTGGAGAGGCAAACATTCTGCAGCTGAGAGGACTACATATTGCAGGCAGGTCTGAAAGAATCTCTGCTTGGTTTCTAAGGGTATTTAATTGAGCTTTTTACAACATATAATGATTAATTCTTCTAGAAATTCCCAGTGCCCTTAAGATTCTATTGCTTGGGATTAGGTTGAGCAATTTGGCATATCTCTAATTGTGTTTCCCCATGTGTAACATTCCAGCCATGTCTGTCTTACTTTACTGTTAAATATATAATTTATAAACAGATAACAATCCTGATAAGCTTGTTTCAATCCACTCTAGAATAAAATTACTTGTGTTGTATTACATGTGATAGCTTCCAACTGCTTTAGAGTAACTGTACTCAACAAAGAAGAAATCTTTGTTATAGTGTTTATCTGGAGGCAGTGGAAATTAAAAATCTGAGCTACTGTAGCAACCAGGACCTATTATTCCTGAAGTGTTTCCCAAGAAATAAACTTTCTGCACAAGGCAAAAGTGAATTTGTAACAAATATGGGAACATAGAAATTTCCTTTTTGCACTTGTCCGCACAGGGTACATGTTTGTTTGTTACTTTTAAATGAAATAAATTGAAATAGGCTATATTAAGCTGAAACGAATTTTCTTCATTGAATTTTTCTGGCTGTGTAAGTTTTCTGATGAAAAGCTTACAATCTTCCATTTCACCAAATATGTGCTTTTTTTTGCCTCTAAACTATACGCTTTACTGTTAGACATTTTGGGATATGGTGGTTTTATTTCTCTTTCGTGGGAATAAACCAGACGCATCTTCTTGTGTTGAATAGCCTGACAGAAAACGAAAATAGAATTTTTAAGCTGTGAATTGGCAAAAGGGAGTCGGACTGGTTTTTTTCTCAGTGTTCTTTACTTTTTTTGATAGCTGAACAAAACTTGGGGGAAAAAAACAAGTTGTCCTTAACAAGGAAATTATTTGGAAGTGCAACATGTTTACGTATCTGGGTAAGAACAGTGCATTGTTAGGAGTGACTGCATGAATTGCATGATGCAACCTTTTGACAACGAAGTGTCTGCTGGAGACATCTGTGAAGGGTGACCTTTCACCCTAAGGAAGAATGCTCTGAAGGTGGGGAATGCCGTTATCTGTCCTGGCACACCATGCACAGGGGCTGTCCTGGCCCACTGCTGTCCCTGCACCCTCCTGGTTACATAGCTCTTCAAATACGAATCGGATGAGCCCAAACTGAGCAGATTCTCCTGAAGAAATGTTGAAAGCCAGCTTGGTTTTGCCTTGGTGGCAAGGCAGAGGTTAAGTCAGGGCCCCGGACCGTAGGAAATTAGCATGAGACCCTTAGCCTTTAAATAGCCTCATTATCTAATAAGGCACCTGAAGAAGGATTTCTAATATCTGATGTGCCTCTCTCAGATCCTTCAGTTTGTAAATCACTTGGTACCACTCTTGTGGAAACCTGTATAAACAGCGTGTTTATACCCTTCAGACACACCAGTCCAAGTTACAAACTGTAGTGTGCAGGCACGGAAGGAATCAGCTGTTTCTTTTTCAGATGGTAGGAAAAGGAAAGAGAAGGGCTGGGGTAGGTTTGGGAGGAAATAATAATCATAAAGTGTTGGAAATGTTTCCAGACCAATGTATTTCTGATTTTCATTTTAAAAAGTCCCTTGCTCTGGTTGTAGTCTAAGAAACTTTCTGTTGTCATGCGCTGTTGAATTCACCCCGGCACAGGAGACTCTCTGAAAAGCAGCATCGAGTTGGTCATTGCTGCTTCTTGTAATTCGCTCCTGTGTTTGCAATGGTTATTCATGGACAGCCACCGCCTTACTGTTAGTCAACAAGAACTTACATCCCATTTGTTATAGGTGAAGTGGTGATTTCTTGTCTCAAGTGGCTGTAGTGTTTAGGAGTGTGGTTTGGGCTTGTTTGTTCTTTGGATTTTAGGTTATTGGGTTTTTTGTGTTTCGTTTTGTTTTGGTTTTTTTGGGGTTTTTTTAAGTGAAAACCCAGGTAGTATAAGGATATTTGGCTGCTAAAAACAAAAGGGCAAATATTCTAACCCAAAAGGTGGTGCAGTCTTGAAGAAAACAGGTTACTCTCCCTCCTCCCCTCAACACTCTTTAGTCCCACAGAACGACTGCATGCTTCAGCACAGATTTCTCTGCTAGTTGGATCCCAGGAGGCCTTATTGAGTGCAATGCTGCTCGGGGAGTTGCAGCTGTATAAAATGGGGGGGGGGGGGGGGGNAGGGATGTAGTTTGTACGAATTGTTCTTTACCTTGGTTTGGGTTCAGCATGGCAGCTGCACTCCGACTTTGTGTGTGACAGCACAAAGGACAGCAAAAGTGAAAAGCAAGTCAGCAAGTAGAGAGACAAAAGCAACGATCAGCTAATACAGCTCCACATGGCCTAACTAATTTATGAGAAAAAAACTGTTCTGTTCATTGGATCAGCACTCTGAGGAGGCAGGTGGAATTGTAGGAAGTTTTCATTGAGTCTCTGGAGCAACTAAGGAAGTCACTAGAGATTCTTCTCAGTTTGAACTTTATCAGGGTCTACGCTTAATCAATATGGTATTGGAAAAAGAATTAATTACTAAAGCAGAATAAAACAGCTGCATTTTAAACTAAGGATCCATCAATTCAGTAATCTTCCAGTTACAGGCTAGGTGCCGTGAGGATCATTTTGACTTCATGTAATGAGGAACTGAGGGAGTTTCCTCATGAACAGGCTGGGAATTCACATTAGCCTATTTCAGCTATTTGTCATCAGTACAACTCATTTCTCCCCTTCTGAATTACAATTTGTATTTGATATACTGTCAAACCCACAAAATTCCCATATTCATGGAACTGAAAGCATTAATGTGGAAATCATTGTCACCATGAGAAAAAGTCTTAACCTTCCTGAGCCTCTTTATTCTATAGGCTGCGGCTCAAGTGGTTTCATGCCGGACATACCTCTATTGTGTTCATTGTGAGGGTCAGGGACCTGCCTGTTGAAGAAGCAGTAATTTGAACACAGCCTGTAAATGTTTCATCTGTAATTTCCATAATGGTGAATTTCAAGGAGGGCTGAGAAGGGTTATGGGAGATGAATTAGGTTTTTAGTGAGCTCATTAGGAAGCCAAACAGAGTTTAGACAGCAAGGCGGTGAGTGTGGCTGTAATCAGTTCTGCTCGCTTTGTTCTCTGCCTTCGGGACATTTTTTGAAAACTTCATGGCAGGGGCTGATGAGAATATACTGAGCAGAGGCTGCAATCTGATGGTTGACTTGTTGATTTGTAAACCTCTTAATTCATTTTTTGTTCAATTTAATCTTTTCTTTCTCAAGGAAAATTAGTTGAATGTTAGCCCTCTTTGCACTATTCACCTCTTAAATTATGCTCATTTTGAGGAGCTTGTTATGCCTGAATAAACATGAAATGACTTGGCATTTTCCCATAAGAGGCACACCCATTTTAATACCATGTATTTACCATTCCTGGAAATGTCTCATTAACTTCTGAAAATCTGTGAGCATGATATTTTTGGGCTACTGTAACACACCTCTTGGCAGTCACAGAAGGCAGTTTGGTTAATGCCTCATAATATCCATTTTTATTCTCAACATGAAGAAAGGCTCTCTATAGAAAATTGATGCAGTTTGCTCTGCTAATTTTCATGCTCATTCCAATTAATTTAACATGACCCAGATTTTCTTCCTCGGGCTCATCCTGACTAATTAGTAAGGCAACACCTAGAACAAGTTCTGTTTAATAACATTGAGGAACACTAGTTGTGAGTGATTTTGATGCTAATAAAGATATTCACTGATGGGACAGATATTTGATGTCAATTATAGTATGTAATTTATAAGTCCCTATGTGCTGGATAGAGTATAGGAAGGCTGGCAAATCACTATGGGAGATATTTTTTTTTTCTTTTTGTTAAAAAGACTTCCAAAGCACCTAGCTATCCTCAGGGACCAATTAGTTTATTTTTTTTGGTGCAACTAGTAGTATTGTCAACTAATTTCACAGTAATAGATGGGGTGGTGCTGCTAAGGATGTACAATCTGTGAACCGTCAACAACCAGGGCCCAGGCTTGCATAATTCACTGAACCTTTATCACATAGAAGAAAAGCCACCATCGGTACCAGAAAGCAGCACAGTCAAGGAGAGAAGGACAGCCGTCTCATCTCCTTGATAGAACTTTTCTCTCCTTGCCATTGTCCAGGTTGAATCTGTTTTGCAAGAAATAAACAGGGTTGAAAAGGGGGTTTTGTTAATGCTTCAAAACTGATTGTGAATGATGGTGTTCATTTCAGAAAAATGGTCCCAGACCTGCACTCCATGTGATAATTCTTTCCGGTTCTCTGAGTACTCTCCATTCAAATGTGAGGGCTGGTGTTCATGTAAGTGTCCTCACTGCAGAGAGACCGGTAGCACGGGCAGGTCCTTGTCCCTCCGAGCACTTCTTCCTGGGAAAGCTGGCTTGCTCTGTGTATGTAATCCCCAAAACCAGAAACATAGCATGTGCATCAGGTGAAGTGAGGTCCAGAAAGTGTTTTGTCATTGAGTAAATCAGACATAGAAAGAGAAAATGACAAATTTTAGTTTTCCCCTGGTCTCTCAGAACAAATTCTCGCATAGGCTGCAGGAAGATAAAGACTGGATAATAATACTCTTCTTACTTCAGGATTTTGGTCAGCCAGAAATACAAAAAACTGTCTGGTCTGTTTGCCGAAATTACAGTGCTAAGACTTTCTTTTGCTCCTAGTAACAAAAATGGAAATCCTGCTACTTAGCTGAAGGAGAAAAGAAATAAGATGTCTTTGTATATCTATTTTGATCACAAGTTCTTGTGTCCAAGAACTTGCCTTCTAACAGAGTATTTCAGGATGTTCTCTTTATGATACTCATTTAGAAATGAAGAATTAATAAAAACAATAGCCAGGCTCAGACTTGAAAAAATGTAGTGCTCAAATGAGCACAGGAATGTGTTGGCATCTTTGTATTTAAAAGTAATAATAGATAATATTAATTTATGTAAGAGCCACCACCAATTATTATGAAAAGGAATATTATTACTTTCAAAGCAGTTTTCATTGAAAGCTGTGTGGCTTGCTTATTTGAGCAGTTTAAAAAAAAATCTTTTCCTCAAAGTTTACTGAAGGTAACTTTCTGAGCCAATAACAGACAAAGGGAATATCTTGTGTTAGATAATGCTCCAATGCTATTAGCATCTCAATTCTTATGTGCTGTATAAATCTCTGTTAAGTTTTAAAAGCTGACGTAGTAAAACACAGGTAAAAATATCTTAACTATAAAATTGCGGGGGGGGCGGGGGGGGCAATGTCTCTGAGGCAAATCTTAATAGCTGAGATCCTATTTGCTAATTTTCTCCTTTTTTTTTGAGTACCGAGCCCTCTCATTGGCATCATTTCACCAAGTTTTTAAGAGGAGGGGGAGAAGGAGAGAGAGATGGAGAGACTGTGTGAAGTTTCTTCTAATGCATAATGCATTTAAACACTGTATTTTCTGGATTGATGCCACTAACCAGCTCAGAAACGATTCCTGTTTCCTCCTTAAAGACTTGCAGTAAGGAGTCAGAGATGACCATGTCTACAGTCATTCCTAGCTGGTGTCAGAACATGACAATTCTGTTGTTCTGGGTCAGTGGTGAATAACTCACTCGGTGCGAAGTCAGCCAGTTCTTAATTTTTTATCTCCTCCAGAGTGCATTCAGTGACTTTATCACTGAGAAGAATGACTCCCCTGCCTAGTGCGATCAAGATCTGGAAATTTGTTGCATCAGCACATTTAGCCTGGACTGCTACTTGATTGGTGGGGCTTATATTTGATCTTATGGCAGACAGGTCAGCTCTCTGACTGGCTAGGTGAACCTGCGTCTAGAGGGAAGCTCTGTTTTACCCATCTGAACCTGAAGGAAGGGAGGTCTCATAACCTGCCAGGCTTTTCCTTTGGGATTCCTACAAGTAGGCAACCCTATCTCCTTTGAAGGGGCAGAGTGGGATGATGTAAGCTCTCTGGAGCCCAGCTTGTGAGGCTCTTCCCTAGAAAGAGCTCAGGGACACAAATCAGTCTAGGAAGACTTTGTGGGCACTGCATATTTGTGTTTTGTAATATTTTCTGTGGCAATGAAAGATCTGAAATGAAATTGCAGGTTTTGAGCAAGAAGTCCAAGCATCAGATGCCAGAGTGGGGTGTCTCTGCTTTTGAGTTTTGCGCTGTGAACTTTTAAGAAAATAGTGTTACAAAGAGTTAGTACCCTGTGGTTTTGCTGTTTTTATGCTTCCTTATTTTCTAAATCCAATTCATTGAAACTTTTGTCAAAAGATTTTTCCCCTGTTTCTCTGGAATTATGTGTATGTCCATTCTTTCAATCACTTAAAGCACCCCAAAGCACCTTATGGGACAGTTTGGCTGCAGAGAGAGGCAGCAATGGCCATCCCTTCTTTTTCGCTTGTTTTTTAATCATATTATCCTGAAACAAATCAGTAAAATTATACAATGGGAAAAAACAAATTGCTTGTCTGCCATTCTGATATCATAAAGATATCTGTCAGGAATTAGCTAGGAGCTGTAGCTCTCTAATGCTTGCTCTTTTAGTCCATCTACTGAACTTCAAAAAAAGAAAATATTTCAGGCCTTTCCAGTAACCACTTTTAAGCATCCAATATATATAGCATGTAAGTTATAGATGGTTTACACTTTACATTTGCAAGGCTTCTTGGGGGAAAAGACTTCTGAAAAATGGTACCCCCAAAAATAAATACAGGCAGGTCCAAAGCACGCCGTTGTCATCTGGAGCGTGATTCACTGGTGGGAGCAAGGCTTGATCGAGTCCTTCGTTTTGAGCGCCAAGTAGCATATCAGAGTATTAGTTGTGTTTCCAAATACATAGCACACTATATTTAAAGTATGGGCTTTAAGTTAAACCTGCAAGAGCAGACTGTCAGTGTTCCCACATAACCCTTCACATTCTGGCATTTTCCAGACTGCCAGCCAAGTGAACACTTTAGGAGGAGGTGCATATATATGTCCGCAGCACCCAGCGGGTTATTCCACCCTACTGTGCATAGGTGCTGGAGCTCTTATGGTATGTAAGACTTGCCAAGTTTGGAGTCGTTTTGTACTTTCAACTTTTTTTCTGAAGTATGCATTCACAGCAAGCATCTCTTCTTATGCTGTTCAGGTGTTTGTGAATGCATATCAAGACAGTGCATTTATTTGTGTTTTATGTAACACACACATTTGTGTATGTTTCATCACCAGAAAAAGGTTTTGTGGTTCATTTTGACACCTTTCTACTAAAACATCTTTTTTTTTAAAAGCATTTAGCCATCCTCCATTTTTTCTTTAATACATCTTAAAGTAGACTAATGTGCATTTTGGACTTGTGGCCTAACAAGTGTCCTTTTCAGTAATTGAAGCTTTTAACTTTGTATCCCTCAGGAATAACTGTCTGCTAGTTTTCTAGTCCTAACTTCTTTTTTTTTTTTAATGATGGAAAAATATTATCCATCATAGCCATATATAATATTTCAGCTAGTGCTTTCTTAATAACTAAATAGTCCTGAAAAAAGAGGTTTCTAATGTGGACAGTACATGGACTCTTGCTGTACTAGTGGGCACCATTTTAGGGGCTGTCTCCTCAACAAGCAGTTGTGTCAAACAGCAGAGGGTCTGAGGGGAACTGCAAGACATTAAAGTATCTCACAGTTCATAACTAGTTTTAATGGCAGTGAGGAAAATTGAGATGCTCTGATTGCTATTTTCCTTTAAAAATAACCCAGTCATTTTTACTCTTAAAGAAACTACATTAATGATTTAATGAAGAAGAATCGTGCAGGACGTTAGTCATCATCTACTTTTAAGTTCTCACATTCTGCTATATATAAACAACTGCAAAATAGTAAAGGTTAAATATTGATGAGGTACAATTTAACTTAATTACTTCAACTGCAGGTAGAATTTTAATTGAACTTGGCTATTTTGCCCACATTTGATAATATTCTAATGGCAAAAGAAACAGGATAACAAAAAATGGTACTTTAAACAAAGTATCGATCTTTAATGTATACTTACTTTCATACAGTTGATTGAGAAAATGAAAAAACATTGTCCCAGAACTAAAAAAGGAAAATAGTCTCTTAAAGGAGATGTACTTTCAGCAAAAGAAAAATATTTTTTTGTCTCCTGATTTCTTAATTGACTTGTTATTGTTGCCTCAGCTGTAGCCAGTCTGCAGCTGGTATTCTTAACATAATTACTATGAGAACGCCAAAAATACTTCTCTAAAAATATGTAAAAGAAGATTTAAAAAGAATGCCACTTAAACTGCAGCACAAGGACACTTTGTGTGACAGTGTTTAGTAGGATGAGAAATTTAAACAGAATAACAGCTATTAACATTCACACTGCAAAGTAATTACTGAAGCACATAAAATACTTAAACCTATTTTAATAATGCTTTCCTTCAGCCTAGATACCAAAAACTGAGAGTACACTTACCAGCTTGTACTGAGGTGGGGAGGGTGGGAATTGAAGTTAAAACCATGTAGAAAAAAAGTCTATTGAACACTTTTCTGGTGAGGTACAAAGTGAGTTTCACTTTTAAATAGAAGAGCATCATAAATCAGCATAAACCACATGTTTTAATGAGTGTATCTCCTCTGCAATTGTGCAGTGCTTGCAATTCTCTGTGAACAAGACAAGGATCTGGTCTTACACTTCTTACTCAGGCAAAACTGCCACTGACATTAATGATAATTTTGCTTGAATAGAACAAAGTGTTTGATGGCAGTTGTGCCAGCATGAGGGGTGCGAGATTAGGATAAACGTGCAAAAAAGTACAACTTCAAATGGCTGTACCTTTGACTTCTCCGGCTAGCATTTCCTCCAACTACAAGGATCTTAATTATAACATTTTCTGGTTCAAAGATTAACATTTAGCATTCTGGGAAAGACTTTCTGGACTTTAGTAACCTGATCAGCACGGTCTCCTTTTGGTCTCTGCCTCTTTCTGGTTCTTTGTATTGCAGGGGAGATGATAGTATCTGGCACATTCCTCGGATGACTTGAAGATAGCAGCCTTCTGTGTTTGGGGCTGAAAGATTGTGAACTCTGTGTTAGCAGAAATGCCACACAGGGGAGGTGAATAGAACATTAAAAAAGCTTTAGCTTTAGGTACTGCAGCGCAAGCAGAGTTGAATTTGAGAGCTGGGACTTAAGTGGACATTTGTCCCTGCTTTCTTCCTTAATAAAATCTGAGTGTTAACTGTGGGTGAGGGCATTTGAGAGATCACTAAAAATGAATCATTGAGTGCCCAGAAGAGCTTTATTATGATATACTATGGACGACTTTAGAATATACCTAGTACTTTTTAAGTGGTTATCAGATGCATGTAGGAGTTACTATTATGGAAGTGAATTATTTTGTCCTTCGCTGCAGAAGCAAAATAATTTGCTAAGTTAAAACGTCAAAATAAAACTCATCAAAAACTGGATCTGTGTGGTCCTTTCTGGCCCTGTGCTCCCATCCAATTTTCTTTTGCCCCATGAAAAGCTATCGAGCAAAACATCACAAGCTTCAACCAGCAACGTTTGTTGTGCTGTATGTGTCTTTGAAAAAGCCTGACACAATACTAAATCTGGAAAAAAATCTCAGTGCAGAAAACTTGACTGGCCAAAGTGATTTAAAAAAAAAAACATTACCAAATTTTAAAAACCCCAGACTGATATCGGGTTCCAGTACTGAGTCCTTGTAGGTAGAGGCGTAAGAGGTTGCTTCGTTCAGTTTGTTTGCCCCAGAAGCAATTAGATAGAAGGAATTATTCTGCTCCCGAAGTTCTGCATAGACGTTGCCGCTGCCCAGTTAACCAGTGTGAAAATACCATGGAAAATAAATTATTAAACTATACTGTTATTACTAACTTGCCAGTTCCAGAGAAACAAATGCAGCCACATTTACATATGTGTCCATCTGTCTGTTTTTACACTTTATGTCTTCAACCAGTGGGTGAAATTGTTTTAATCCAAGCTGCAGTCTGATTTTTTTTTAATTTGTTTTTCCCCCCGCTGATATTTTTCTGTGTGTGTATGTTATTTGTAGATGGACATGTATATTCTTGACAGTAGCTAGTTCTTAATTGCCACTTTAAGTAACCTAATCTATCTGGCCGCGGTAGTTTTAACTGGAGTATGCAGCAGAGTTCCCCATGGATAATTTTCGTTAGTTAGCAGATTGTTACCATCTCAATGTTGCTGAAATCCCTAATCTCAGGTCAGCGTGAAGCTGCAGTGGTTACAATCCTGTTGCCTGATGCAGTGTGAATGGAAGTGCTTTCTGTCAGAAACATGTGGTCTCTTCAGTGGAGAGCCTGCGTAAATCCTGTGTAAATAGAGGGAGGCTAACAAAGGATGAGCCCCTGCAGCTCAGAGCATTTGGAGCCATTTGGAGGCTGAATTTGCTAAATGCTGCTTATACCGCCTGAAAAGTTGAAGAGAAAGGAGCATAAAATCCCTTCTTTTTTCTCTTTCTGCTACTACCCTGGGGGGAGGGTGTTAAGGGCCAGGGAAGCCTGAGGTAAGCCTATGAAGACTGTTTTTTCAGTGCTCTTTTGAGTGTGAAAAAGGTGGCATGGGTCACTGTCCCCTCTTTAATGTCGGAAAACCCACACAGTTAGTAAATGTTGCATGTAAACTAAAGCATTTCATCCCTTCTCCTGCTCTCCACGACAGTGGGCCATGAACTAGTCACTTGAAAATCGCAGAAAAATTTCACTTCAACATGTCCGGACAGTTTAGCACAGCAGGAACGTAAGAGAGATCAGTAATTAGCAGGTTGCTTTGCTGTTGTTTCTCTTGTCTGCATTGGAACACTTTTTTCACCTGGTGTGAAAAAATGTTGGATCACAATGAACGAATCATGAACCTCCTGGCTGTATGAAAGAGCTTGACATTTAAACTGCGGTTTTTAAGTTTTCTCATATAAAAGCTAGAAAAATATACTTCTGGCATTTGACAGAATTTCTAAGATTTCTCAATTCACTTCACAAATAAACATGGGCTCTAAACACAGACAATTAAGGACACGAAAAAGCCAGGCTTTTTTCTTATTTTTGGAGAGAAAAATTATGAAAGGGGAAATGTGAAACTTAACAGTTCTGAAAATAATTTTGAAATACTTAGATCACTGATTTTATAGCATGCATAGCTATAATAACAGAGCTGAAATGTCATTCCTACTTTGAGTAAATTAAAAAAAACCCTGTAAATTCCTTTTTGCAGATAAGATATATTAGTGACTCTTGAGAGGTGCCTATCTAGAAACAGGAGAGAAACAGTTTTCATTCTCTCTCTTGTAAATACACTTTATATACAAGATGCCATGCAAGTCTTCAAGCTTTTAGCACATATTGCCTGATGGCAATAGGGACTTACTCCTGAATGACAAACTATGCTAAATTGTAATTAGATTACGTAGAATAGCTTTGTAGGTGGCGTCTGATGGCATCTTAAGTTTTCTTCCTATTTGAATTTGCAATAATTATTAATGCATTGCTTGTGAAATTCATACGTATCATCTTTACATTATTAGCCCAGTGGAGCTTTTTGCTGCGTTTTATCCTGGAAAGCAAAACATTGTCCAAAACAACAGCAAGAGAGAAGGCCAGGTCTTTGTCTCCTTCCCACTTCTTGAAGGGCAAAAGAGTAACACCTTCTGTAGAAAGAGAGATGGTAGTGGTGTATGTCTGAAGTCTTCCTGTTCCTCCTAGTGCACCAGTGTCCAGCCTTTCTTTCTGTCCAAGATGCTCGCTGAAACACAGAACAGAGAACCATGAGATGTGTCTGCTGTCTCAGAGACACGAGGGCAGAGAACACAGTGGTCTGATTACAGCAGCTCACTTGAGGACACTCCGCTCCAGGAAGAAGTGGTCATGCAGGTCAACATAGGCTGAGAGTGCCTGTAAGGCCTCTGAACAGCTTCTGATGGCTCCTTTCCTCCTGCAGTAAAGTAATTTAGCAAAACCAACACAGGTCCTGGCAGAGAACTGCCAATGATGACACAGCTCTAAGCTGGGTTGCCCATCTGAACTGTTTGTAATTTTCAAAGTCTCATATGTGCCAGTCATAACCTATCTTAACTCAGTTTCCCTGAGCAATAAATGCAGGAGATAAATATGGCTCCTGTGGTGTGAGGAGACTTAAATCAACTTCCTTGAACAAGGGATCATTAAGAAGAAAAAGAAAAAAAAAAATCCATAGTCAGAACTTCCTTCAAAGATCTCTGATCTACTGGAGCTGTAAGGCTAAAAGCCTGATACTTTTAACAGGATGGAACGGAGATAAGGCTTCTCCTGAAATGTCTTTGATTCTGGAGCTGACCTTCCCTCTCTGTTAGTCTTCCCTTCAGCACAGACTATCTTCTCTTCAAAAACATCTTCAGACACTTCTCTCTCCAGCTTTTTGGCAGTGATAATTAACCAGATTTTTAATATTTTTCTCTTGTGGTGATATAGATCATATTACTAAGCTGAATGTCCTTATTAATAGTGGTTTACAATACTTATGTGTCCAGATGGACAAATTATAAGTACAAACAAAAAATTGCAAATTGTGAATATAGGCTGCATGCAGATTTTCCTCTTTGTTTTGCATTTATATCTACATATTCCACTCCATCAAAATGTTAGACTGGAAGATTAGAGTAGCTTACTCAGGATCAGCATAGAGCACTGCAGCTTCCCTTTTCAGAATCCTTTAACTTGCTTCTTGTACTGCATCCACTATTTTTAGAAAAATGGCGAAGTGTCTTGTCTTCCCCCCAGTTTAGATACTCCTGCTGTTCTCTTCCTTCAGTGTGACAAACCTTAAAGCTGTAAGGGACCTCTGATGGTGAAGAAACTCAAACACTGGGTTCTGAAATGTAGTTTTCCAGAAATCACTTTTTAAACTGCTCTATTTGCTATGATGGTAACAGAAACTATTTCTAGAATTTGAATCTGGACTGTTACCAGGCTTCTGTGCTTTGGCCTGACTGGGTCATCCTTTTCAGTTATCATTTTGATAGATTGGGAGTTTGTTATTCATCCTCTTCACAAGTGGTAAAAAGACAAGATGAGCAGCTTCTAAACTTGCTTCATCTGTTGCTGGGTTTTTACTCCATGAAGAACACAAACAAAGACTAGGATTGAGATAATACTGATAATGTGGAAGACTAACAAAGAAAAATTCATTGGTACAATAACGTTGGACAGGCCTTACGTAGGACTGGTCTATGTTTCTCTAAGAGTCCTTGGCTGTGTCAACACTGGGCTTTGCAAGCTTGTCTGTCCAAGGAAATCAGTTTGCAGCAAGTTAAGTTGGATTTATGGTGCAGTGGAAACCCTGTTGTAACTACTTATTTGATATTTTTTAAAGAAGATGTAGTCTCTTTGGCCTTCAATGCAAAGGAATTTATCTTGTGGAAGGAAACCCTCAGCACCTGCTAAGAGTGCCTGAACACAGAACCAGTGTGGAAGCCCAACTTCCCACTGTGAAAAGAAGACTTGCATCTGCAGTGTCCCCCACAAACTCTTCCCCTAAAAGAGAAGGTCTTTAAGGAACCCCAGGTGGGTCACTTTGCAAGGTTTCTTGTAAGGTCTGTCCATCTCGTATAGGGGTTATTGAGACTGTTACATAGCATTGCTACAATCTTAAACAAGCTGGGTAAAATGCCTAATTTTCTACTGGCTTGAATCCTGCGTAGTCATTGACACCTCCACAAAGAGAGTGCCACTTAAGAATTCTCCGCTTTCCTAGAACACTGATAGGGTTTTGCAATAATGCATACTCTCTGCATGAGAATAAATGAGTGAACAGTATGGAAAGCAGCAGAAAATCACCCTTAATTTTTTTGGTGCTGTGTGAAAGAGAGAGACAGTGGACCAAAATCTAGCCTTAATTTCTCCTCTAGAAAATTGGGATAACTGTACTTGTATAATTGCTATTTCCATAGAATTTAGGATTTGACTCTATTCTTCTTACAAATTACCATCTAAAGCAGGATAGGAATAGTTCGTATAAGCAGAATCTCTTGTAATGATGATTTAAATTACTTACTTTTGATTCCTTCATACGGTAGTGAAAAATGCAGTTAATCCAATCTGCCATAAAATGACTTTCATATCTCTTCATTTTATTTAGCTTTTGATAATTTATTTTTCTTCATTTAAAGTAACAGATATTTATTTGGATACAGAAAACTAGGACCAGAAGTAAATAATTCCATCTTGGAAAGGACAGTTATGGGTTTTTTCTATGATTTCTTCTCACTAGAAATTGCATCCACTGGTACGAGCAGTTGTAGTTGTCCTATTAAAAATATGACAATACAGATTAACAGGACTCAGTCTGTCATGCACGAAGAGGAAAAAATCTTGCTGTATTTTTCTTCTGGTATCATTTGGAGCTACAATATTTGAATTTCCTTTCATGAGGTTATGGAACACATTAGGGAAGCACCGACTTACGATTTCAACTGCTGATTATGATGGGAAGGCAATGGGAGCTTTAGCTGAACTTTTCTTTCTTGGGCTGCTATTATCTTCTTAAAACCAGAATATTAATAACATCTTCAAAAGGTCTACACACTGATTTTACGTGTAGGTGACTCCTGCTGAGGATGCTCACAAATAGGATAGTATATGCAGACAGACAGGAATTTGTCCATACAGAGAATGAACTGGTGCTTCCGTGGTTTGAAAGGATGATGCAGAGTAGAAGTTTTACAGCTCCACGCATCCTCTGCATACACACATTACTTTTACATAAAGAGACAAAGATATCTTTATCTACACGACAGATAGACAAACAGACTGACTGACTTCAAACTTGCACTTTCAGTAGGGATTTTTTCTCCCCATCTCCGGGTACTGCTTTTCAAAATTGCCCGAGGCTACAGTACAGCACCTCAGATCCCCAAGGCCCATTGCCTGGCTCCTAATAGCCACTCTCCATCTGTGTCACATGAACAGCTGATGAGATAGCTCCAGTGTCTGTATTTTGGAGAGCATATCCACCCAGGTTAAAATGCTGGGGTTGCCAAGGAGCAGTCAGAAGCCATTAGTGTTTGTGAGAATTTGCCTTGCAGCAGTTCCTTGGCATAGTGGAAAGTGTGTGTGTGTGTGTGCGCGCGCGCGCACACGTGTCTGTGAGAGAGAGGTAGGGTGGAATATATGGGGAGGAAGAAAGCAGCAGAAAGGAGTGCTTTCTAAATAACCAATGTATTGAAAAAGCGAACAGTTGGTTGCAGTGTTTAGAGCTTCCATAATCTTTTCAATCAGTTTACTGTGATTTGACTCTCCTTTCTCTATCACTAATAGAAAAAAAACCCAAAAACACGAGAAAGAGAGCAGCTACTTCAGGGTCTTGCTCTGGTGTTTGGGCAGATGGAAAGGAGCTGCTCTGCCTTGGGGCAGGGTGGTTGTAATGAAGTGGCCTGTCAGTCTGTAAATAGTGAGGGTCATCTCTTCCATGTGATGGAGGGTATCACATTGCAGTGAAAATGGAAATGTCAATAAAATTAATCTGCCAGCTCTTTGCTGTGGCTTTTTCTGTCCCTCCAGTGCAAAAGGGTTGGTTTTTCAGAGAGGACGGGGTATGAGAAGGGTGATCTGGCATGGGAGGGAAGATGGAGCTGAAATACAAGTTTTGAAGCAAATGGACTGTATGTAGCAGCAATGTATTTCGTTTAGTAGCACTACAGATCTAGACGAGGCTATAGGAATTAGCTCGTGAATCTATAGCATTCCTCAGGAAGCTATGGAGCGTCTAGCTCAGGCTACATTGAGCACAGAGTTTATTGTTTTAGGCTTTCTTGGACAAGGTTTTTACTTAGCATGGGATTTATGGCATTTACTGCTAATGAATGTCTATTCTTAAATTACAAAAACCACCGTCTCAGCACAATTCCCAGATGTCCTTCCAGGACCTCGGCTTCTTAAACACCAGCAGGGAGCATAAACTCTCCACTTCTCTGTTTTCCTCTTTCGTGTGGCTCCGGGCTAATGATGTGTAAGGAAAACACAGCAATCTATAAAGTCTCAGTGCTGTCCCAGTATTCTTCATTTATTTTGCATTTGATTATGCCACAAGTCGGATCTTGTTTCTTTCCTTTTTTAAAGTTATTAGTTCAAATATTAATGTAGGAATATGGCATATATTGCTGCTCTTGATTGATGCCTTCCCAAAAACAGGAAGACGTGCTCGTATGAATTTTAAGAAAGTAGGGGTCCTGCAATGCCTTGCCAGAAGAGTTTTTCAGATACATAATTTAGATGCCCTCCAGGCAGGCTTTCAAGGCATTTTTGCTGGAGGGCAAGAAAAAATAACTATGACTGTTAAAAGTAAATGATTTTTGCTAATGCACAATTAATGCCGAGGAAAAGCACAGAAGAGAAGGATGTTGATGGAAAGTTCTGATTAAGTGAGAGCTCTACCTTGATGTGCATCTTTTTTTTTTAATGATAATAATCACTGATGCAGAGATGTGGAAGTTTTCATGTCATGCAAATGCTGTATGCAGGGTCGTACTAGGTGTACGTGTTTGTGAGTGCGTGTGTATGGGTGCTGGGAGGTGATGGTTACGGGGAGGGGCTCATCTGACAGTGTGTTATGTGCACTGAACGGTGACATGGTTACTGCCACCTCTGCAGAGGGCCTCGAATATATAGACTACAGAACATTTAACTTGATTACTTATACGTACATATTCAGAATGGTTGTAGGGATGCATTTACAGTAAATGGGTTTTCTTGTGGCAGGTTTTCCCACACTGAATCCCATAATTGAAAAAGAGCTACTGCACTATGTCAAGCACACAATTATAATTGAATTAATGATATATGCATGTGTGAAACGCAAAATTAGTATTTGGAGAGACACGGTTTTCTAATTTTTACATATTTATATCAGCATTCTTATATAATGAGAAGCGGTATGTGCCTGATCTAACAAATAAAAACCCCCCAAACTGTGGTAGTGTCTTGGTAATTAATTATACTTTTCGGCTTCTATATTTTGTTCATTAAACGTCTTCTCCTTCCTGTTTTTCTCTTTGTTGTAGGTGATGGTTTAGACAACAGTGTAGCCTCACCTGGTACAGGAGATGATGATGACCCAGACAAGGACAAAAAGCGTCAGAAGAAAAGAGGCATTTTCCCCAAAGTAGCAACAAATATCATGAGAGCATGGCTTTTCCAGCATCTCACAGTAAGTGGTGCCCAAAACCAGAATAAATTTCTATTCATGTGCCTAATGAGGTTTATTCATCATTATTAGAAATCAATTGTCTCCATAATTTTTTGACCATTATTAGGTCTCAGGCTTTGTTGCTTTTTTTTTTCCCTAGAAATTTTTTTTTGGGTCTTGGAATCATGACAAATCTAAAAGAAATCTATCTATCAATCTATTTATCGATCCGTCTCTATATATGTATATATATATACACACATCCTATAGAGAGAAAAAGAGAGAGAGTACAATGCCTTAGCATGGAGCACACCTGTACATGAAGGGACTATTTTTGGCTTTGAACTATTCAAAATCTTCCTACGGACAGCAAAAGAGGGATCCTTGCTTTAGGACATATAAAGCTCCGCCTTCTGTATTCTTTATTGCTGGCCTCTGTTTACACAAACTTCATATGTATGTGGTGAATGAGAGAGCCCTGGTCTGTGTGTGCTGATGTATGCTGTGGATATTAGAGAAGTCAAAGCAGCAGCTTACAACCTTGCCATTGTTACATTTTTTGTGAGGAAATAAAGACGGCTTACAGATTCCCTAATTTTTCAGTTGTGTAACGGAGAGAATAAGCACCTTTTTCACTTCTCTTCAAGTCCATTAATATTAAAACCCAGCCATATTCACATCTGAGGGGAGAGAGATTAAATATGTGAAATAGCAGTGCTTTCCTTGGGCTTTTATTTGTCTGCTTGCTATTGGTTTATGTGTTGGTGTTCCGTTGACTATTATAACTTCACTTAGGCATCAAAACATGGTTCCACAGAAAACCTAGTAATCCTACTTTGCTTCATGTGGGAAATGATGGAAACTGGTTAAATTATCAATTGATTTTCTTCTTCCTTGCTCTTTGAAAGTGTTTCTCACTTGATAAGGCTTAAAATGCTAACTGTTATTAACTACCTCTTCTTCTACCAAAGTTTTATAAATTTCCATGGTTTTATAAATTTCCTGCTGTTGGTTACAGTGTAATGATTCCAGGACCCGATTTATTTATGATAGAGACTATCGAACTGCTCTGCCAGCAGCACAGCTAAAGGGGGGAGCAATAGATTCACATTTCTAAACCATCATTTTGATGTAAGGACATTAGTAGCAAACTAAGGTGCATTGATCTGGCCTGTGGGGTCAGGATTAGCTGGAATAGCCAGTGTCTCTGCTGGAGTAGTGGTTATTCCTGCCTCTCAGCTATGGCCATTTCAAAGGTCAGGTGCCCTGTACCCACTTGGCTCAGAGGAATTAGACAGAACATGAGTCTCTGGGCTGATTACTTAACCAAAGACAAAATAATGAGTCCTAAGCAAATACTGACTAATTGAAAGGGCTGTAAATCCATTACATATTGGTCAGGGATAATCAGGAGTATTTAATCACTTTTATCTATTCAGGAGCACTGAAGCTGCAACAGCAAAGCCCTGAACCTTGCCATGTGCTTATTATTCTCATCATTATCAAAATTACTTCACAGCTGTTCTTTGCTACATCACCTCAGCTGGAGATTTACTAACCTGTAAAATGTTTTTAATTTGGAAGTCGAGTGAGTGCGAGTGGAGGGTTTTTCATTTGGCTGTAGGGTATCTTTAGACGAGTAGTACAGGCAGACAGCAAAAAGCAGGGCCACAAATAAACAAGTTTGGTTTGTAGACATCTCCCTGTTAACTCCATTTCCTCTTATGAAATTTGTGATATCTAGGTTTTTTTTCTCCCTGCCTTTCTTTCTTATGTGCTCCTTGAAAGCGTTTGACACTCGCTTATTAAACAGTCAACTGCCTCTTGCTTCTCTTGAGGAAAGTCCTTCTGGCTTTTTGAAATCCCTTTTCCTTGTTTCTATCCTCTCTCTCCTGACCCTCTCCATCCTGCATGAATTAGGGAAATTTGCCATCACTGGTGAGGATGGCCTCACAAAAATCAGATTAAATGAATGAAAAAAGCCCCAAACCTTTTACCGTCCAGGCTTTAATGAGTTTGCAGGTGTTGAAAGATTTACTGCGCTGTAATTCTCAGACCTGCAAACTGATAATGGAGACCCCTGACCAGTGCAATGTAAATTCAGAAAGATTCTTGCCATAAACACATGCAGGGAAGGAAGAGAACTGCTTTCTTTTAAAGATCTCACACTTTTTGTCAAATTAGCTTGTCCATTCAAAGTGTAACGCTGGCTGAGCCAGAACGGGGGAATCTGTGATGTACAATTTTATTGTTTCGAGTAAATATCTTTACAATGGTAATCCATGATTCAATGTACATTCCTTCATTACTACTCTAACCTTATTTCAAATTGGTTTGTTCCTCCTTTGTGCTGTATGACCTGTTCTTGTATTACAATAATCCCCTGATGTACCCTTTTTTCTTTCTCTCTCTCTCTCTTTTTTTTTAAAGAAACTAATTGAATTATCTCATTATTTTAATTTGTTAAGCAAATGTATTTTACGTCTCAGGATGTGTTCTTAAAGAAGGAGCTGCTTAGGCTTTGCCCCCTGAATGGGCCATTGGTACATTTTGACATTCATGCATTCATTAAGGAGAGGAACATAAAAGAGCTCTGGTTGTATTTTTTTTTCAAACACCCAACCAGCACGGAGCAACTTTTCCATAAGCCACAGGGGTCTCTCTACATATGTTCTCAACTGCAAGCCATTGTCACCTATTCTGAATACCTCAAAGGGACAAATAAAATACTAAAGGCCAACTGTAGCAATTGTTAGCTGTTAGTCTCAATATGACAAAAATCATTAACCTCTGATTTCCCTGGAAGGAGAGGCAGTGGCAGTCCATCTCTTATGGCATAGATTAAACCTTAAAGTCCTTTAGGCTGTCAAATTCCAAGAGAGTAACTCAGATCTGACTAATTGTATTTACTTATGATTTTACATAAAATGCTATTTTTTTTCCTTTATTCAACCAGTTTGCAAACTCCTAAGGCAGCCAATTTTAAAAATTGAATGGCCTAAGTGGCTTTTTTGAAGAGACAGGCACTTGAACTCTGATGTAGAATGAATGTGTCTGACAGGCTGTGTCTTTCAAAACAATTTCTAACCGCTATCACAGCTTCCATTTTTTAGCAACTTTAATTATATTTGAAACAGGATATACATGCATGTTTTTATTGTTGGAAATCAAATCCAAGGAGTAGGAGCTTCTGTCATGTTCTTGTTCACTTACTGAGCTCTGTCTTACATTTGGAATTACAACAGTACCGGAAGATAAAAGATCTGAGGATGAATTGGTTGGAAATGTGTATGCTTTTTCTGGATAATGTCCAGTGTTTAAGAAAGTAGAGGAAATCCCAGTCTGGTAGTATAATCTTTTCAATAGTACATAAAGATTACGACATCAGAAAGGTAAACCTGACATTAAGACTGTTTTTAGTTGAGTTCAAAGGTGGTTAGAGAAAAGAAACAGCAAGAAATCTGACCCAAGCCAAGAGTTTATTCATAGCTTTGGAAGACTCCTTTTCCTCTATGCTAAGGAGTTCTTAGTACACTCAATTAGCCTCTCAGACATCTCTGCTTTCCTCCCTCAAGTGCTCCCCTATTTGCCCTGCAAAGAACGTATTTGATCACGAAGTGAAAACAGGAAGTGCTCAAATGTATAGGCACCTCCAGCTTACACCAGTGTTGAGATTAGGATTTCTTACCAGCAACTATAGAGCCGGTGCCCCTCCTCCCATGCCCTTTTGAAGGATGGAGGACCTTTAAAATATACGTACATAATCAGAAGAGAGGAAAGTTATAAAGGAAGTAATTATACCATTCTATGGACTTGTACCTCTGACAGTTCATCCATTTCTGCAGCAGTGTGCCGAAGGCTACATTTTTGCTACATTCAACATTTTTTCACCTTTTTTACAGAGCTGGTAGAACAGAGTCTCGTTTACGCTTTGACACTTACCTGGAGTGATGCCCTTTGTTAAAATTCTATTTTGGCTGTTTCTTTTGTTAGAGCTTTTAAGAAGATGTGTATCTTAACTAATAGTACCATATTTAGCAGTGGTAGACAGCAAACTAAAGCTTTTTTCATGAAAATGCCAGATCACCACCTGATGGTATTTGGAATGTCTCCCCTAAAGACAGAGGAGTTGAGCTGGTTTTTCTGCTTTTTTTTTTGATGGCTGAAGTTCTGCCTTCTAACGTTGAACAATGTCATTTTAGCCTGATTTCCACAATCCTTTGGATGAAAATCTTACTCTTCACACTGTCTATTGTAGAATATATTTTGGTTTTATCTGTTTCATTGTCAGGCTATGGTAAGTTCTCCTGGAAGGTGGTAAAATGAACCATCCACAGCTTTTGTGCTTACCTGAATTAATTTTCTTAACTTGTCATATTCAGGTGTCCAGATTGGATAATATGAATAGGCTTACTGAAACAGATTTTTTTTTTCTGTATTTATGTGGGTGTATCTGAGAATAAACTGTGTATCTATCATAGTTTGATGAATGGCTTATCAAGCCTTTTATACAGGGCAGCTATTTTATTTATTCATTAGATTTGATTCTAGACATGAATGTCATCAACCAAAGCTAATCTTGGAGCAAGTGTCCAAAGAAGTTGAATTCAACACACCTTCGTAAATATGTCCTTCCATATTGTGATTTTAGGAATAATACCTTAAAGAAAGGTTACAAACATAGCTGCTATTACACTCCACCCTGAACAGCTCACTTTCATATCAAACTGTAGAAGAACAGCTTTTCTCAGAGATGTGATCTGGGACAAGCGTTCTTCACATTGTTGTTTTTGCTGTACTTTAAAAAAACAAAACCAAACCCAAAAATACAACAGACCTCTGTCCAGTTAAAATGGTGAGAAGAAGGCTGAGAGACTCCAGATGATACAGGAATGTATTTATAGAATGTGCAGTCATTCTAGTGAATTTTACACATATGTTGGAGTGCGTTGTAACATGCTATACCCTCCGAGGGTACACAGAGGAGATGGACGATGTCCCCTGATTCTCCTGTAAAAGTACCTGCACATGTGTTCATGGGGCTGCCATTTCCACCTCAGTGCACAACAGAGTCAGAGAGCTGGAGGAGCCTAAACTACACTTTTATTCCAGGTCTGCTTTTAGGCAGGGCTGGCTGTGTGCTGTTTTCAGCAAGGTAATAAGTTGCCTGCTGGTGTAGAACAGGCCTCTTTGTACAAACACCACCCGGTTGGAAGCATGTCCTACAAAATGATACTGTGCTCATTTTTCAGCGGGATAAACTTTTGTGAGGAGAGGTTAAATGACTTCACCCCTCAATGCTAAAGAAAAGTCAGTACCTGAATGCTAAATTCCCGTGTCCTGTGGTCTTGCGGTCCTCAGGACGACGGAGTTGAGCCTCTTTGTACCCCAGAGTTGCTCTGGTGTCTCACCAGAAGGGCTGGTTGTGGCCATTAACATTTGTAGTTATTGCTGCTGGTAGCACAGCCCTGCTTGATGTCAGCAGGATCCCCCTCCTGTCCTGCCTGCCTGCACTACTGTGTCACCAGCCTGGGCAGAATAAACCTGGAAATCTTTCTCAAAATGACGCCTCTGATCCCAGGCCGAAAGGTTTCATCCTCTGAGTGCTCCTAGTCCTCGGCCATGAAATCCATCCTGAAGGTTTAGTAAGAGACCAAACATTCACATACCTTTTAAACGCCACAATCTCAAAAGAAAAGAGCTGAAATGGGATGGGGGTGGGGCTTTGTTTGTTTTAAAAATGGAATCTGAGATTAGATCTGACATTTCTACATCCACCCCCTACAGAAGAGGGAACCCAGGGTCATGGGGTGTGTGGGCCTCAAAAGCTAGCTTTGTCTGGGAGTGGTTAATCTAATCATTGTTACATAGACATCTGTTATTTCTTCTGAAAAATTGATGCTTTTGTGACACAATGATCCATCTATTTAGTACAACAGCCTAAGTAATTAAATTAAAAAAAGAATATTTTTGCGGGAGCATGTATTATAAAACTGCCATATCTCCTTTTACCAGTGAAAAGGCTGAGGAGAGGGAGTGGAAGATGGAGAGGGGCAGAGGGAGAGGAGTGCTTTAAGTCTCGCATTGTTTTCTGCTGGCTGGAGGAAAACATCTGTGAATTGTTTGAACTGAACCTTAGCAGGGACTGTCTGAATCTGTGTCATCTCTGTTTAATTTCAGGAAATGATGTCACAGCGCATTAAATAACAATGCTGCATGATTTATTTTTACTTGTACATGCTGTCCTAAGCATTTCAGTTACATGGCAGTGTTTCCAATTAAGAGTAAGCTTTCAGTTTTAAAAAATATACTCAGTAATGCTTTTTGGGGGGGGCATGGGGTATGGGGAGGCTGGGTTTTTTAGGGGGTCACCAAGGTTCAGGGCTGTCGGAGGGCTCTGGGCCCATTTGTCATGTGCTTATTTGTAGTTGGGACTGGATGTCAGCTCTCTCGTCACCCATGGCAACCTCCAGGACCGTGGGTTTGTTACAAAGCCTGTCTGGGGGAGAAAAAAACCTAAATATTCCGAACCGATCCGTCAAAAGACCGATTAGATAGTTATAGCCAGGCCTATGTACTGTAGCTTTTGCCTCGATCAAACTTTCTGCACTCCCCCTTCTTCTGTAGAAGAATAGAGGACATAAGTCAATTCTGTCTGCCATCTGTCGCCTCTCTCCCCGCTCCTCAAATTAAAGAGACAGTCCAAAATTTAAATAATAGGATACAATCACAGGAAGCCGGCCTGGAAATTATTACATGTGCAATTGGTTGAAGGTTTTTTTTTTACTTCTCATTTTATTTTGAAGGGGGGATCTTTATTGTACTTCTTTAGAGATCAAAATATGTTGTGTGTTTCAGCTTCAAAAATAGCATGCTGAGAAATACTGGATTTGCAGTGTCACTGGGTTGTTTTCTAATAGGATTCCAAGTTATATATAGGGTGAAATTCGCAGACACACACATCCACACCCTCCCCATCCCCCCAAAGAATCCCCAAATTGCCAATCCTGCAAGGGACAAATAAATGAATCTCACCACCCTTCGCCTCCTGCTCTCCCATCCCTTTCATACCCTTTCTGTCCTCAAATCTGTGGCAGGCTGAGGGGCTGCAGCAAAATCTGTTTTGGTGCTACTAGGACAATTTAAGCTATTGAGTCTACCTAATGATCCTCTTCTAGGCCTGCTATAATAGTTTTTCACAGTACTCTGTCTGATATTAGCTAGTTATGCTTTACCTTTGCCTCTCCTTGTTTTTTCTTTACACTGCCCTGCCTGGTTTTGCCTCCTCCTCATCAACAGGCAACACAACGTGTCAGGACTGCAGCAAGGTGAATTTCATTCATGTGACGTATTAGGTCAGCTGGTGCCAAACCATCAGATAGCGTGGCTAGATGTTACTTTCCAATTTAATATTTTACCTGCCATTTTCAAACAGGGGATTCCTGAGAACAACAAAAAACATGTGCATGGTTTTAGCTGAGGCTTGATTAAAAAGCCTTGACTGAGCAAGCTGAATATGGCCTAGCAAAAGATAGGATCAGCCACTGTTTTTCTCTGGTTGTTATTGTCAGATTACAAAGGTTTAGAGAGTCAGTATAGGAAGTAAGTGAAAAGAAGAGAAGAGGGAACACCAAACTCCAGTTAATGAATTCCTTAAAGTAATTGAAACAAGGAAGTAGTAGTGACAAGAATTCGTTTATGCAGAGTTGTGGCTTCAAGGCTTGCAAGGCAAAAGGTGGTTTAACGAAAGCAAATGCAAATATAAAGTGTTTAAACATTTTTTTTTACTCCAAAAACATTGCACTAATAAATGTTGTGAACTGCAGCTTTTGAAGATCAAGATCACAGTCAGCTAGAGGAGATAATTCTTTGGAGTGTGTTCAAGTTCCACTACCTAAAGCTGTTGTCGTCAGAAAACTCATAGTTCCTCCCTTTCTCTGCCGTGTGTGCACATCATTATATGTAGATATAAAACGTATTTTTAGAGAAAATACAATTGCTGTTGTTTGTGCAGTGATACTACATCTCAGTTTTGCCTCAGAGTATGTTTAAAACTTTTTTTTCAAGATCCATGAGCTGGACAATTGGTTTCAAGGAAGTTTCCGGTAAAAAAAAACCAAACAAAAAAACCAGCACATTTCTGCCAGCACAACTACAAAGAAATGGATATGACAATTCTTTTTCTGCCAAATGAAGAGAGTAGTTTGTGGCAGACAATATTACTCCTGGTGTTGTGGAGTTTGCCTTGAGTTATGATACCTGGAATACCATACATTACATATTTTAGAGTTGATTGGCAGCAGTTGTTTGTAATGTCTAAAGCAATAATTGGCATCTCTAAAGATTTATGGTTATCTTTAAGCATACCGGTAACACAGTTTTCATGCTTTTATATTTGTTATTTTTTATTTTTAACTGCTAGCTCCAAATCTGCCAAAACTAATTTCAGTTGTTTTGTCTAATACTGGGTGATAGGCCATAAAGATTTTTTAAAATCTTGGTCTTACCTTTTTATGATGCCATTTCAAAACATGTATTTTATTCGTAGCAGTTGACTCCTTATGCCCATAAAATGTTTAATATCTCATGACATACTCTTAAAATCTCAGGACAATAAATCTGAGTAGCTCAGTAAACAGCAGCAAATAGTTTAGTGTTTAAAAGAAAATCTGCATATATCAATTTGTTTAATGCTGTAGAAATTTGACTGTCATCAGGATCAAGCTCTTATCTGGTCATTTAAAAGTGGGAGCTTGATATTCTGAAGTAGATATACTGTGGAAATACTTTCTGACTAAATCAGATAGCAATGGGAAAGCTCGTGTTCGCATACACTAAATATGTGAAAGGAGTAGATTTTTGTAAGATTGTGATCTATTCTAGATTACTTTAAGCTTGTTATGTCAATTGAAGAAGCTCCAAAGATGATGTAAGCTACATTGTTAGTTGATATGCTGTATACATACATGGATTTTTATAAAAGCAGTTATTTTTCCTTCCAAGTAAGTTAAAAAATTAAGTTTCGACTCTTTGTGTTCAAATATTTGCAGATAATTCACACAAAAGTTCCTAATGGTGTGTATCTCTCAGTCCTCCTTCCACTAATTCCAGTGGAACTCTGAACCCTTTGAAAAAGCCAGAAAAGATGTAGTGAAATCATAACGGGAGACAGGCAGAAAAGCACTTAGTAAGTGTTAAACGCTCTAGCCACTTTATCCACGAATTACACTTAACAACTCTTCCAACGATTCCCTATTTTATGATAGAAAGACAAATGTCTTGAGTACTCAACTGTTTGTCACATTCTCTCGTGACCCAGCTTTTGCTGCTGTCCCCAGGGTGCTTTAGCACAAGGGAGCTCTGGTAGGCATGTGGAGTTTTCATTTCTCTTTCTATCTGTGACCATGACAAGATGCTGTGCCTTAGTTTCCCTGTTTAAACAGTATGGCATAATGATTGTGGCTGCTTTTTGAAGTGCTTTTCATATTTACAGATGAAAAAGACTGTGTTAAGCCTGTATCTTATACTTTGCAACAGCTGAATTACAGAGAATTACACTTCTGTTGTGGTTTTATCCTGCTGCTGAAAGAGCATGCAATGCTTGTACAAATATCTGAACTTCTGTAGACTTTAAAAGTTCAAGACAACTTTCTCTTTATGAAGGACCATTTAATATAAAATTAGGAGTGTTATGTTCTTGTTGGTCCACACTGAAGATGACAGCATCTGATTTCTGCAAGCTGCTTTAGTTCAAGTGTCTATATGCTTGTGTTAATTTTGTCAGGTTTGTTCCTTGCTGGTGACCTGATGTGGTGATTGCTGCATGTGAATGGTATCAAATATCTTTCCCAGAAAGCATTGAGAGAAAGAACCTTGGGCATCAACTGCTGGCCAAGAGGCAATAGTGAGAAGAAAGGGAGCGTAACAGTATTAACAAATGCATCTTTGTACTTCATGAAGTTGCTAGTGGACATCCCCCTCAACAGTCTGGGAGTCTCCTGATGTGAAATTGGTCTTTGGCAGTCCTGATCCTTTCTGCTGCCTCTTTTGACTTAGCCAGGTGCTTCCCACTTGTGCATCCCACTTGCGCTTGAATGAAGGAACAGGAAACAGGAGGGTGACAGAGTGAAGAGTAAGGGACTGAAGGGATATTGCAAAGTCCCCATTTCATACTGGAAAGGTCCCTGCCTACTGAGGACAATATGCATATAGCTGACAGCTGTTTGGATAGTCCACAAATGGGCTATTCAGGGATATGGAGTGTGAATAGTGAGAAAGATCATGATATGTGTGATAACAACAGGAATAAAGAATGTTATGTGGTCAGAAAAGTGATGTGTGTATTTGAGGAAGTCAGCAGAAAGGAGTGTTGCATAGGAATGGTGGCACATGTAAATTGCAAAGGCAGTTGGTTAATTTGAGGGATCAGTTCAAAATCTAAATGTTTAAAGAGTGCTTTAGTTTCAACTATAAAGGGATATTCTGATTTTCTCTTTCAGATATAAAGTAGGAAATTAAACAGAAACGTATTAATTATTGTGAGCAAAAAAAAAAAAGGGGGCGATAACTCGATTCCCTTCTCCCTTCCATCTTTATCCTTTTGGTGGACTAATCCAAGAGTTACATTACTTGGTCTTGTCTGTTTTCAATTAAATTTCTTCCACTTACGCAGGGACACTTTATTGCATGATCTAACATCTCTTAGGAAAGAGAGGTGCTTCCCGAGTTGGCAGGAACTTCTCTGTGGATGGTGGGGTGAACTGCCGAGTTTTAGGATAATCCTAAGAATTCCATGTTGTTTCACATAATATGCCCACATACACCTCAAGTTTAAACTGCCTACAACCTATGCATGTGTTGTATGGTGGCTGTGAACTGCCAAGCAAACACTTCTCAGACCAAAAAAAAAACCCAGTACATATCTAGCCAAAGCATTTGTAGACAATTTACTGCTATAATTAACCTTAGCTGTCCTAGTTCTTATGAATTTATATCTGACAATGCTCTTGGATGCTACCAGCTTCTGAGAAAAGAGGCTCTTGCCACTTTGTCTTCTTTTTTTTCACCAAAAGTTGTCCCTTTAGAAAGCAATAATGCTTTCAAAGGAGATTATATCTCACTGTGAACCAGTGCAAAACTATATATGCAGCAGGAGAATAAAATGTCTACAAATGAACAAGAATGTGGTGTTTTTCTAGAATGGGTACAAATAAACATAACCGTAGAGCTGTGAAACTATCATGAATTTGGCTCCTGGGGTCTGAACCCTGTTCAAATCCCCAGCTGAAAAGATACGATACTGCACTCTCCAATTTGGCAGTGCTCTAACATGCTCTGCTGCCTCCCGAACAAGCTCTGCAGCAAACTTCTTGCTGAGACTGAAAACTCTTTCAAACAAGGCCTGGGGACTCATGAGCTTTCTACCCAGTAGTAGGCTCACTCCATGAAAAAGTATGTTACCTAAAAGAGGCCAAATATCACACAACAGAGCTGGTGGGAAATTCAAACTGTTCTAAGCAAAGAAGTCAATAGAGCTGCTGTAGTGAAAGGTAATGTTCAGAGTGAGATCACTGTGTTATGATCTCATGCTGAACATCAGGACTGGGTTTTTTTCTTGAGGATTATGAAACTAGCCTGAGGCCAGTCTGGTGAGAGTCTGAGAAAGATACAGATGGATGTTTGGAGAGCCTGGACTATCAGGGCCCTTATTCCCCAAAAAGGGTAACAGAGGCTGAAAAAAGATGAGAGAAACGAGAACTGTATTGTTATTTCCAGTGCTCTTTCCATCTATCCCAAAAATACAAGATCTAGCCCTAGACAGAGAATGTGTATATTGAAGCAGTGAATAAGCACAGGCTACAAAGAGATAAGAGGAGAAATTACTGAAGAGGAACAAAACACCTTGCAGGAATAATGGAATTCAGCAGCCAAATCCCAGTCGTTTAGACTGTAGAACAATCTGTGGAAGTGCCTTAACTTAGCACTTTTAAAACTAGAGTCCAAAAAAACATTTGAAGGTATACTGCTGAGAAACATCTTGCATTCTTGGGCTTACACTAAAGTAGTGTTGCCTGAAGGTTTTCTCACATTTTCATGCTTTTTTATTAATGATTAAAAACTGAAAAGTATCTTGAAATTAGAGCTGTTTTCAGAAGGAAACCGTCCAAATTTGGCTTCCTTCAGGTTTAAGTTTTTGTTGTATCTGTTTCAACTTTCGTAATGACATTTCATTTATCTATCAGGTGCAAAATTATTGCAAAATTAACTTACAAAGTCAAACAAGAAATGGGCTTGAGACACAAATTGAAGAATTAAGCTTAAGAGAAATATTTAATTACTGTTCCTTCAGGCATTGGGAGTGGATGCTGAAGGTCAGCCAGGCTTGGGCTCTGTCAAACTGACAAAGAAAGCAACTTTGTATTGAGGTATAAAAACACCTCCCTTTCAGATATTCAGAGGCAGAGACTGTCACAATACATATCCTGCTCTCCATTCACAACATGTGAGGTTTCAGCAATATCTTGGTAAGGTATAGGTCTGAAATCAACCCCTACCCAGCTTAGTGTTCCCCAATATATTTGACATCTGCTCCAACATTTGCTCTATGAAACATCAATCCAAAACACCAAAAGTTGTTTGAGCATTCAAAATAAAAGTGTTGATTTTTAAGGTCATGGATTCAATGCAAATTTAATGTAAAATGGGGTTGATTATGGATTTACACAGAAGTTTGGATGCCAAAATGGGTGAAAAACATAGCTTTTTCACCTGTTTTTCACTTACAGACGTTTATGGCAATTTGACACCATGATTCAAAAACAAAGCTTGTGCCCTCAGAGAGGCAAAATGACTGCAAGAAAATATTGACTGAGTGCCTGCTGACTTCAACTGCTGAATTTCACACACAGCTTTCCTCAAAAGTATCAAGAAGAAAGAGATTGTATTTGAATTTAAGATGAAATTTTACTCTTGAACATCGCTTTATAATAATGTAACTGTGGGGTTCCAGGTTTATCTCAATGCCTTCCAGATCAAATGAGCTCCATTTTCATGGCAAAAAAATGCTTTATTTTTTCCCCCTCTCTTTTTATTTTTTCCTCCCCCATTGCCAGAATTAGAAATTTAGCCTTGAATCTTAGATCTAAGTCAGATTCTTTCTGGCTTATTTATTGGCAGTCACAAGGATTATACGATAACAGTAATGTTGCAATTACAATGGTAAAGCTATGCAATTACAATAATAAATAGATCATGGATTGGCCAGAAGAAAAAGTCCAGTTTTCTTGCCTATAGCTAGACTGGCTTTATGAAGAAAAATAGCCCAAACTTCTATTATGGATTGAAGTCAATGGCATTTTTTTGTCAGCAGAGAATCAAATGCAATTCAGACACACAGGGACATAAATCTGTTCAGTAAGTCAGTCACTTTTCAGAACACCGCTGCTTAGTTTTGTTAGTATTTTTCTCCTTTTGGATATTTTTTTCTATCTGGCACAACATAGGGTTAGGAAGTCAGGCATGTTTGGAAGGTTTTTAAAGAAGTGAAGCAATAGGACAAAGATTTTTTTTTTTTTCCCCTCTTAATTATACTTCCCAGGAATGGGCTTATGTACCCATTTGAAAGATGCCGTTGGCATGACATGCCTTTTTTAGGATTTTCATATGCAGTTCAGATGTAACCTGCTTGAGAAAAGAGAGCAGGAGCTTTCCATGGCTGCATGTTGGAATCCTCCTAGCTGCAAAAGCAGTGAAAACTGACCTTTGCTCTCTGAACAAGGAGTCTTCTGGCATGGAGCTTAGTTTTCCTACTGCTCTTCACAACTGTAAATAATGTTAGTATACCCTGAATTCAGTGCATGCAGCACTTTACATTACTATTGTGTATCTTAAAATAAACAACATTGCAAGCTGTTTATTTTGGTGTTACTATGTATGCATTTTTTAAACAGTGGTTACTTAAACAAACGTCTCTGTTCCCACAGCACTTAAAAGCTGCTGTTTGCTCATTGTGGTTTTTGGGTTTTGTCACTTTTGTTTTGATTGTTTCTGAAAATCACACTGGAGGATACAGAAGACAGGAGTATGTTGTACTTGTTCCAAACAAATGCTTCATGTCACAGCTTTTTCTTTGTGCCAGTTTTTCCCATGTTCCTAGCAGAAATAATTTTGGTTTAGCTCAAAAGTATAGATCACCAGTATTCCAGATTGGTTGCAACTGTCCTCAGATGCTCTGCAGGCCAGTCAGGCCATGCATTTGTTATCAGAACTTGGCCCTGAGATAGCAAAATTGTTTTAATTGCAGTAGTGCTGATTATTTATTCATTGCTCAGCAAAACAAAAGGTGCAGGGGATGAGAATTTAGGGAATTGAGGGTTTCCACATCTTCTTTCATCCTCTCTCATCAGTCTTCATTCATCTACCCTAGAAACCTCAAGTGCCAAGCAAACTTCTGTGGTTAGAAATGCTGATATGAGGCTGATGAAAAAGCCATTATCAAAGACATCAACCTTTCAAAGCCACATTGCCACAGTTTAGTGGCCCTCTACCTACAGAGGGAACTCAGAGGACACTTGCTGGTCTGACACAGCTCTGCTAGAGGGCTACATGATCTATACTGTTTTTCACTTGTAGCAATGAGCTTTTGGTGATGGCTCTGCTTCTTGCTATTGCATGTATACTGTTCTCAGGTCATGGTGTATTTGGCTAAATCTCAGTAAAAGGTTAAGGAAAAAACTTATTTCTCCCTTCACTCACTCTCCCCACTGTTGTAAAAGGTGTCTATGGTACCTCATAATTGTGATAGTTGTTCTATAGTTGATCTGTTTCACTTTGCCAATTTTTCCTAGGTAATCTTTGATTAGCCCTTTTTGCTGAGGAAGAAAAATACTTATCTGAGTCTGTAGAATTGTATCTTAAGGGTCTAAGAAATCGGAGGCTTCTTCTGGGTGAATATTGCACAATTAGAAGGAAAACTGAGAATAGCATAGCAAGGCAGCTATCAGTATTTCTTAGCAGAGGCAACAGTGGTAGGTTGAAAGGTATGTGTACGTGGCGCTGTACCCCCTCTTACTGATCACTTCCTGCCCTCTCCATGGGGTCTCCCTCCATCCCTTGCCCCTAGTCCTGGCCACTCCTCGAGTTCTCTCTATTGGTTCCTGTATCCCAACTCCGCCCATGTACCACCCCTGTGCCCTGAAATCATTTGCCCATGTGCTCTCCCCGCCCCCCTGGTACTCGGGTAAACTGAGGCTCCAGGCCCTGTGACTCCCTCTCTTTCCCTCTCTGTGCCCATGGGAGCAGCCTGCCAACAGCTCCTCTCCTCTGCCTTTGGGGGCCAGCCCGTGTGCTGGCCCCAGGCTTTGGGGAGGCAGCATGGAATAAAGACCTTTGCAGTGCCATGAGGAGAGCCTTCTCACCTCCTTTGCCATCACTGAAGTTGCAGGCTGGCAGCTGGAGCAGCGGTGCCGGGCGTCCGAGATGGGCTGCAGGAGGGCAGAGAATCCCTGCCTTGTCCCAAGAAGCCCCCGCTGCGCTCCCAGGGAAAGCTGCAGCAGCTAAGCAACACCTAGCACTGCAACGTGTGTTGTTAAAAATGGGTGGTCAGCTTACCAGCTTCTGCCCTCATTTTGGAGTGAAAGGTGCAGTCATGAAAGTGCTGAGGTGATCCCTGTGCAGAAAAGGTTTAACGAGAGTGGTCCAATAAACATGGGAGACAACACTGAACAGTATCAAGTACTGAACTAGCTGCGTCCAGCCTTGAGATCAGAACAGCAGAAGAGTTTGGTTTCCTCGCGCTTGGATACAGCTGAGAACTGAGTCCGAATTATTAATTTGTAGAACTTGTAAAGGTTGACTGTCTTTTTGCAACAGAAAGTAATCTCTTCACTCAACTGCTAATTGCCGCATGATTTTAATCAAGCAATATTCTTAGATAAGGAAAATTAGTGTTTGAGAAAAATTGTGAATGCAGTTCTTTTGCAATTTGTGTAGACTGCAAACCAGTTTGTCCTCCTTAATTATGGTCTTCAAAGATAAACAGGTTGAAGGGTGTGTTGCAGTCGTTGGCACAAATATAGCATATTTCAGTGCTTTGTTGAGCAAGCTGTGTGCTTTTGAGAAAGAAATAAAAAGTTGCTTGCATTTTTCAATGTAGTTAAGATTTATTATTTTTTATTTATAGCTCAGCAGGTGTTGATTTTCAGTGTTCTGTATGTGTTCATTTGCTTCTGGACTTCAATATGTTGGATAACCCCTGCTCTCTCAGTAGAACTATGTGACAATTAAGAATGAGAGGAGCATTTGATAGAAAAGTGGCCAACAGCACAGCAGTCCAACAGCAGTTGGACTATGTCATTCTGTCTGCTGAGGGAGGACAGTATAATATACCAGTGTTCCACAGCTTTCCTTCTCATTCCTAACCTTTTCATCTAATTTGCAGAGCTATTAATTTGTTTGCTTGTTGTTTTCTCTTCACCTGCTGATAATTTTTCTCCTAATCAGCCATGAGTCTTCCATGACTTTTTTTCTACTTCACTCTCTGAGATATGGATTAAATCTGCTTCCGTACTAATATATACATTTAAAATAGTTTTTCATGCTTTTTTCAGTCTAAATACCATGCCAACAGTCTAATTTGTGACCGAAATTACTAACATCATTTACATCTGTAGGTGAACATTCCACCTCTTATATCTGAGAGACAGAAGAAGGAAGAAAGATTAGCATTTTTGAAATGCTGTTAACAGAAATGAAAACTACTTAGTGGCAGCAAAGTTTTGTGAGAAGGAGCAGGTGACATGAAATATTTTAAAAGTATTCTAAGAAGTGCTTTTCTCTTGGTTTTCACTAAATAAAACCTAGATGCTCTATTGGCCAGACAAATGCTCCACTGAGCCAGATAAGGGTCAGCAGTGAGTGGTGATGAGGCCAAGAAATGATGCAAGTGCAGGAAGATCTCAGAAGTCCAAGTATGTTCTCCAGGCTTCTGATGGGCAGAAGTTTAAAGACTTTCAGAGTTGGAAGTTTACATCCAAATCATAATGTTTAAGAGCCACTGATGCATCTACATTTTATTTTCAGGCCTGCTATGGACCAAACCATTCATTCATGGTCCTCATCAGAAAATATTGTAACAAATGGATTATTTGAATAATTGGGGACATTTGTTAGAATATTTTCTTATGTGGAATGGGGCATTTGGATAAGCTTCACTTTTCTTAATATGTGGACCTCAGTTTCTAAACTGTATTAAAAAAAAAAAAGAAAAAGAAGAGAGAGAGGATATCAGTTTACGCTTGATTTTAAATTAAACCTGCTTCCTTTCATGTAGTGACAGGAGAAACTTAGCAGCCCTCCAGTTTTCTCAGAAATTTTCTTGAAGTGTTGGGAAAATTTTTTCATCTTCATTTAGAGGGAACGCTGATTAAAACCCTAACCATTCCACATCTTTTCAGTGTCCTATTCTCCATTGCTCTGATCCTATTCTTCACATGATTGATTCTGGCAAAATAAAACACTGATCAGCCCATACATTTAGTAGAGTGCTTTTAAATAAATATCCCTGCTGTGTCCTAGTAGAAAGCAGTCACACAGTTTTGACATAACCTAATCATGTGCGAAGCTAAACCTTTAGTAGCTAGTTCTTGCAGACATTTTTTCCCCCCCTTTTTCCCCTCCCTTCTTCTTCACATGGCCCCTTCAGAGCTGCTGGAGGGCGTTGTTGAGAAGTTGCTACCGTTGATACAGTTGCTATTAATCACAGTCTGCCGTGATGTGACGCAGGTTCTAATAACATCCCATTGAGCTGCCCTTGTATGCTGGAGGCTTACCAACAGCACTAGGCCTTTGATATTCATCTCACACCAGGATAAAGAAAATGTAGAGTTAAAAAAAAACCCAACTGCAAATAGGCAAAGAACAAAAAAGGGGGGAAACATAGCAAAATCAAAACCAGACACGCTTTCTGTGTGCTGCTTCGTTTACCATGGGAGCAGCAAAGCTATAAATCTCTGCTGTGTTGTTTGAAAATTGAACATGAGGCTGCTAAATTTATCATTCATTCTTTGTTGTTTCTGGGTAGTAGCTGCCTGACTTGGCTGACTTTGGTTTCTGTCCCCTCCTCAATAACAATTTTTGTTGTCATCGTTGTTTCAATACATTACACACGCAAATCAAAATTTTACTGGATCAAAGAATATTGGAGGATTTAGTAAAGTGCTCATAAAGGGGAGGAGGAACAAATTTGCTGCATGTTACACATCATGCTTCCTTGGCAACTGACTCCCTCACATTCATAATTACAGGAACATAATTTTTAAAAAGCAGCATGGGCGGGGGGAGGGAGAGGGAACACTTCCTTTGGTTAGAGACATTCACAACTTTTAAAAAATGTGAGTCTTTGAAAATTAGAAAAAAAAGTTCACCCATATGCTCTGTAAAGATTAAACCTGGAGCCTGATAGAACTGCACAATCACCTTCTTTTGTTAGCACTTCTTGTCCATGTTGAACTGCAAAGAAAAAAAGGTGGAAAGCAAGCCTGCTACAGATGTGACTGGCTATGAATATTCATGAATGCCATTGCTCCTCCTTTTCTACTGGCATCCAAGCCATTCTGATCTCCCTCTCTTTTTTCCTCTTCTCCTTTCCATTCCCTTTCCTTCCTCAAGACTGAACAAGACTGCAGTTTTATTTCGGTAACAGCCTGGTACGATACAGTTATCAGTGGCCTCCGAAGCCTTTTATTTCCATTAAAAAAAAAAAAAAAAAAAAAGAAGAAGAAAAAAAAAACAAAGGAAAAAAGAAAAAAATTGTAATTATCCACAGTTTTATGAATCCACCTCCCCTTAATGTTCATTATTTAAACCAGCAGCAATTACAAGTTCAAAGGGGTTTAGAGGGCCAGCAACCCGCATAATCACTGCCAAATTAAGCGGGACTCATTCGTCACAGAAGAGTACACTCTGAGCAGTGAATCATGCATGCAGTGACAGGCACTGATTTACATAAAGACGAAATCTGTGCCCTCTAGGGCTGAGTGTTACTTTATCTCAGTGGCCCTGTGATATATGCATTTTCTTTTGGTGTTAGGAAGGTTCAGAGACTGATGCTGTCTAATGCATTATGTTTTATTCTCACTAGCATCACTACTACTGCCTAATAAATACTAATAAAATACTGCCTAAACTAATTCATGTATATGTGTATTTAACTAACAGTAATCAAAACTTCAAGGCTCTTGAGTTTTTAAAAGCAAAGTTTTGTCCAGAAAAAAAAAACCTTTTCTAATCTGTTTACAATACTTACGAACCTCTCGAGTTTGGGTTTTGGTTTTTTTTTTTCTGTTACCAATTTGCTGGTCAAACACTCGTTCTTGAAAGACTACTTTTATTCTTCACTGCCCCCACTCCCTCCTCTGCTCCCTGCAGTGATTTAACATAGTGTTTTTTGAGTCACTGTAAGTACTTGTACATATAAGTACATGTACAGCGTCAGAGGCTGAGACCGAATATATTACTTTATCCCTAGCTTGCTGGCTATCCAAGGCATTTTAAGTCAGTGTGGTTCCTCTTGACAGAGAGATGCTGTAGGGTCTGGAAAAGTTATGTCCGTTAAGGGCATCTATACATCTGGCAGTGGAAGATGAATCTTTTCTGTTTGTTAGAAAGGTGTCCCTTACTTTTATCATGTTACTCTGCCTCTGTTAATGAACTGTTTAAATATGCTTTTATATTGTGCTTGAAGACCAAGTTCTGTGTAGTTCATTTGCCTACACCCACTCACATGGGCAAGGTGAATAGGTCTTGACCCTTCAGGTAGCAGATGTATCCATGCAGGGAATATCTGTAGTCTGATACTACAGTGAAATCAGGAAAGTAGTTTTTTGTGTAATCATTACTCAGCTTTAGCTAGTTAGCTGCAACTCTTTTCCCCACCACAACAGGACTGTTGTATGGACAGTATATACAGTAGTTTGGAAATGGTACTTAACTCTCCTCCCTTAGGGCTGGCTCCTCAAAGCTTATTTAGAGATGCACTAGCTACAATTTGTGAGAGGACTCCTTAACATATAAGGGCACTTTACATAAAAGAGTTTGATTCCCAGCTGTCACTGAGACACAGCAGAGTGACCCCAAAACATCTGTCTATGTCACCTTGACACAGATGCTGTTTCTGCACCAGCTCTGGTGCAGAGAGGAGGTAGCTGGTGGTGTCAGAAAGCAACAGCTGTCTGATCAGCCCTTCTTTTTCTTTGACATGCTACTGCACTCAGGACTGTGCTGTAGATCTAGCATGGGTGGCTCTCCTCCAGTTGTGTAAGTCGGTCTGGTTTTGGTCCCATTAGGCCATTTCACTGGTGAAGAAGAGCAGCAGTGTTCTGTATGTGAATGCACAAGCTCACAATGTCACTTCTGTATGAAAGAGATCCGTATTGCATGTACAAATCACACAGGAAAATGTCATTTGCATATGTCATTGCACTTACTGTGCAAGTGACTGTGCACCTACGATGTCCACCTCAACACTATGTCCTCTGATAGAAGCTGCTGAAGAATTTGAATAATTTAGGTAAAGTTAAGACAAAGCCTAGTCACAGCATCTTTTTAATTGGATTGGTTGCAGTATGTTTAGAGAGGACGCTGAAGTTCTTATGGGCATAATTTAGGTATCACTTTTAGGCAGTAGTGCATGTTACTAGGAAATAACTTTATGATTGGTAAATAGAAATTGTACTCTGAGTCTCATATGGGTGTAATTTACGCCACTGTAAAATCAGATTAAATGGATAGTTAGTGAAAGGGAGATTATAATGTGGACTAAGTTTTTTGTGAAGGTCTGCAAATGAAAGTGGAGCAAAGCACTTATGTGATGGCAGCAGATTTGTGTGAATTGACTGGTTTAGGTTTATTCTATTATGTATTATGGAGTTCATGAGTCACTGAAGTCTATACTAAGATCAATGTTTGCAATATTATGTATCAAATAACTAATTTCTACCTTTTTATTTTATTAAATGCCTAAAAGATATTAAATTACTATTTAAATGTTGGAAAATTCTTTAATGTTACATTATATTTTCAAGGAACATAGAAAGTAAGGTATTGATCAATGATAGTGAGATGTGGAAATGAAAACCTTTTTGCTATATTGTACTCTTTTTTGCTTTATTAAATCAGGACAGTTTAATTTAAAGGACTTGGCCTCTAGGAGTCAGAGTAGCATATTACAGTCGTTCTTTGGATATTTCTGGCTTCCATGTACTGACTTTAAATTTCTGTATGTTTATTGTGGTCTTCTACAGAAAAGTGAATTGCTGAAATGTTTTAAATCATGTTCCCATGAAAAAGTTGCCCAAAAGGAGTTGCAAAGCCTTTGCCTATGTAATGTCTCACTTGCAGCTCACTCATCTTCATCGGCAGTTTAAGTTAAGATGTCAAATTTTGTTGATCTGGCTTTTAAGAACTGCTGCAACAGGATTCATATTTTGTCAAAGTGGCAAAGATTTTTGTCTTTAAAGTACAGGAGAGTAAATTAAGCCTGGTTTTGCCTGGATTTAGAAAATAGCACATCGGCATGCCTGGAATTGAGACAGTGGAGTTGTCTCATCCGCATCTACCTCATTTTAAATGTAAAAACCTAACCTTTGGAACTGATGGGACCTAGGAAGATAGTGGAATTCCAGGAGACTGGGTCCCAAGGCTGTTTTCAGAAGTGGTCAATGCTCTCGGCCCTGAGGGAAAGGAAAACAATGAAAAGAAAGTAACATTTTGATTTGAGATCTATTTTATGTAACTATATCCAAAAGTGTGTATCAGTATCACCTCAAACCCAGTAATCTGGGATTCATAGCAGTCTTGGGGAGGTGATTGCTGTAAGTTTTTGTGGGGTTTTTTTAAACTTGGGCATCCTTGCTTTCAGACCTACTAGCTGTGATGTGGCTGATATGGTGAATATATTTGAGTACTTAAAATGGAAAATAATCTTATTTTCTTTCACTCTTAATCCTGTGCATCAGCTTTCACATTTAATTTTTTTTGATTTCTCTGCTTTACCTGTGGACATAGACTGTTGGGAAAGGCTTGGAGGATACAGTTGCTTTAATGATCAAATTCCCTTTCTCCTTAGTCTAGCCTGTATGAAATCTTGATGCAGTGTAGAACTAAAGCACCCATGAATGTTCCTGTTATTGGACGTGCCTCGTATATTGTAGTGAAGTTACATGCATCCACATAGGTTGTTAGGAAAAACTTAACATGCCACTGATGTGCAGTGAGGGAGAGTTAATTGCGTAGATGCCCCAAGACTACACCAGTGACCGGAGCACACTGTAGTGGTCATATGAATCCATCTTGAATAAAAATTAAAAACCAGTTTTCAGCCAATAGCCTAATGTAAAATCCTAGTGTTAATAAATACGTGCAGATGAATGAGATATTTCTCTGTCTTTATCGTTTATAGATCTTGGTACTGTAAATACAGGGACAGACATCTAGGAAAGATCAAAAATTAAATTGGCATATGTTTTACCATAACTGATAAGCACATGTTGTGTTTTTCTACACAGAAGTATCTTGTTTTGCAGTCCAGAAGCATTCCCAGAAGGGAACATGACTGAGCGTCCTTTCTTCCCAAGAGAATGGGCTTTTTTCACCTCCCCTACACTGCCACCACCTTGTTTTGCATTAGCCAGAGGCTTTTCCTGGCCCTGCAAACATCAGTTCTCCATTGAGCAGCTTTTTCTTAAGCCATCTCTCAGTCCAGCAAAGCATCCATGTCCTCTGCTCCTGTGCCCTAGCCACAGCAAGATTAGAGGGGCAAGTCTTCACTTGATGCTAATAGCATAGTTCCAATGAAAACCAGCTTTTGCTGGCAAGCCTAATCGGTAGACTGAAGCGCACTGACATTTTATCCTGGTGTGTTTGGTCTAGGCCCCTACTTCTGCTCAGAAATTAACGATCTGCATTTTTTGAATGCCACAAAAGGCACCTTTAAAATGTTGATTTCCACTTTTACTGAATTTAGCTCTGAAGGAATTGGTGCCTGCAGTGGCTGGATAACAATACAGTTTTCCTTTAGTTGCTGTGTATGAATTCACAGATGCCCCTACAAAATTGTTTGATGCACCTTTAGAATCTGTTTCAAACCCAATTTCAAAAGAAAGTAGGAAAGTGGGTCCTATGTTGGCACAGTACAGTGGTCACTGTACAGTGAACAACTAACACTAAGATTAGTAAAGACCCCAAAATAGGGCATGCACATATCAAGCTTTACCCAGAGCATATATGTGCTCCATTGATTTCTAGATGCATTTCTGAAGAGTCTGTTATCAGCCAGTAGCTTTACAGCATCTCTGAGAGTCCTCCAGCTCACACTGTTTTGGCTGAGGCTCTTGTAGCCCCTGACAGTTCCTGGAATCAGGGAATGACAAAAGTCAGCTCATCTTCGCTATGCTTATGCGCTGAGAACAATTTTTTGGAGCCAGTTTTTCTGAACTGGAAATCCTTTGATTTCCTCTGACACTTATTGATGCTTACTTAGGTGACTTCTCCAGAAACCAGTCATGCAGAAGAATTCAGGCCTTTTTTTTTTCTTTTCAGTTTCTTGCCAACATCCAGGAATCAAGCTTTAAAAGACCAGTCCATGTCATCTAATAGAGAAAGAGCATAATACCTTTCTAGATGTTAATTCTTTTCATGTTATTTTGCAGATAAGTTTTTTTATGTTAACTGTCCACACCTTCAGAGGTTTTTTTCATTGTTTTTTTTTTAATCAGTATCTGTAATATCTGTACAAAAAAAGAAAACCTACAAGAGTTTTTACAATTTTCCAGCAAATGGCAGACTTCATCTTTTAACTGTTAGAACCTTCAAGAGGGATTTAAAATTACTTTTGGCAGAGGGTTAGCATGAGTGAAAGTCTTTATCTAAAGATCCCACCTGACTTTCTGAAGCACTTAAAATACTACCAGAAAATTTGTTCCTGTGGCTTATTGTAGAACTAAGTAGATATGTGAATAAACTTTCTGGTGGAAAGGAATTCTACACAATGGGATTTAAAGAAGTTTTCTTTTGCTTTTAGTTGTGTTTCTAAACCCATAGTTCAATATTAATATGCTGACAGCAGTGATCATGCATGCCTATATTTAAGAAACCCTTTCTTTTCTGTTTATTGATGGTAAACCAGCTAGATTTTTAGCTGTTTGAATGAATATCAGAGAAAGGAGGTGCAGCAAGAGTATGACTTCACTGCTACAGATTACTTCAATACCATTTTGCCTTCTAGTATCATGACGTTACCTGCAGTTGCCAACACCATTTCTGCAAATGGACTTCAGCTAGGTTTGTGTCCCATCTCATAAACACCATGGCCTCAGTTGGTGTCATGGCCCTTTGGTTAGGTACCACGGTCCTACATCATTGTGCCTGATCAGCTTGGGATTTGAATCCAGATTGATTTGTTCTGTGAAGGTTTAGAGCAGAGAAGCATCCACTTTGTTTGCCCCTGTTATGCAAAATATAATTTTCCAGGTAGATGCAAATAACATTGACAATAAAATAATTAAAGAAATAGATTTCTTTTTTTTTTTAATTGAAGCTACTATTCCTTTTTAGTGTTCTTTCTATAGAATATTCTGAAAATAATTCACAGCTGTACACATGATAGTTGAATGTATTTATCTGTGTATGTAGCTTAAATGACTGTTGTTAACTGTATGCTATTAGGAATATCACCATGTGTACTGTTAGAGAAGCTACATATCTGATAAACCCAAGTCCCTAAATACAGTGTATTGATAACAGATGTTAGCAGTTTGCCTATGTACCCTGCTTAAATTACACTATAGGAAAAATGTTAGATTATAAAACCATTAATGTTCATTGTGTATTTGAGAGGTACTTCAAGACTGAGGTCTCCAGGCTTAGGATACGACCAGGTGGGCCTGATCCAAGATCTTCAGAGACAGTGTAATGTAAGGTGTTGCCATACGGATGAAATATCTGGGATACATATCAAAACCCCCAACTGCTCAATCAACATAACAGCATTTTACATACATCACTGGTTGACAATTTTTCCTATACTGAAACATTACTTTCATTTTTTAGCCTACGTTAGAAGACAACAAACTGGAGTATCTGTGCATCTACTACAGTACTGTAAATGAAAAGCACTAAGGTTAGTGTATGAGCTGCAGGGAAAAAATCCAAAAACAGCAGGACAACACTTACATCGAATTTAATGTTGCTAGATCATTTGGTTTCACCAGAACTGCTTTGGTTTACTTTCCTCAGAGCAGTTTAAAAGTTGTTTAGCCCTTCAGGAGTTTCTACTCACTTCCTAGTCAGAAGGAACAAAGTCAAACCTATGGAAACTACGTATGCAATTAGCAAGGATTTTGAAACTGGTGTGTCCTTTGGTTCACAGACCAAGCTTGAGCTATATATATATAGACACATGTGTGATTCATTAATGGTAACAGGGAGTTTTCTGATATGACTTCTCATGCATGTCTCATACAAATAAAATAAATTGTGCAGTTTTTGACATGGTTTATATACTTAGGACTTGATCCAAGTCTCAAAAAAAGTAATGGAGAGTCATCTTTGAGAACTAAAGCCAGCAAAGATAGTCACAAGCTTTCAGTATGGAAAGGGTAGGCTTGGATTTTGGCAAAGCTTTTTTGAGTTAACAGATAAATATCTTAATTAAGTTGCCCTTGAAGATGGCAGAGATGCCTAAAGACTGACATCTCTCTGCTTAAACACAGACAAGAGTCATTCAAATGAAAGAGGAAACCAAGCCTTTCCACAGGGTCTAGCATCAAACCTGTCTTACAAGTTACTCTGCTGAAATGCTCTTCAGTGCTTTTGGCTGAGACAGACAGCAAATGTGTCAGCAGGGTTGTGGGCAGGGTATGCAAGGCAAACATTTGTGCACAGAGCCCAGGATTTTAAAAGAGCTCAGTGAAAGTGGTGAGCAGTGTTGAAAAGTCATCCATTGACACTGTAGTTGGTTCTAAACCTGGCCATGGGAGCAGAATTGAAATTATTTTCACATAGGTCACTCAGTGCAGCCACTGAGTGAAAGATTCACTGATTTGATTCAAATTCAAGTCAATGTCAGAGCAGAGATATAAGAACTTAAAGACACATGCACATGCAGTGCAGTACGACTTTGGAAGTCTTTTGACAAATTTATAAGAAGGCCCTATCTTCAAATATTTACATGGAAAGTGAATGGGGAAGTTCTTTTGAATGAATCTCTGGATCAGCACTATATCAATGTGTAGTGTGTTAGATTTCTACACAGGCTATTTTTATTATATGTGTATTTGACAGACATACTGCTATTTTGAGGGGAGAAATTTTTTTTTAATGAGCAGTAAAGATAAATGTTGCTCTGGATGAAGGGAGGGATGGAAAGCTGTAGAGTACTCACTGTGATAAGTATTAGAGAAGTAAGATTTGAGATAGGAATGTAACAGTGGAATTATTTAGATAACTTGTCTTGAAGTTTCTAAGCCATCAAAAAAGGTAACAAATATCAAGCGAAATATTTATACTTCAGTTGCATCCTGTGTGCAGTGGGAAGATAGCTCAACCTTTTTTTAAAAATTTTTGTTAGGCAAACAGATATTTCAGATACTGGATCCCTGAATGCAGTGGTCAAAATTAAGGAACTACTAAAACTGAACATTTGGGAAGTTTGGGCTATGGCAGCAGTATGAAGTTTATAGCGCAATCTTTTGTGACAGAAATATTGCAAGTGGGGTTCTCAGAGATCACTGAGACAAAAGCAAAGTTCTCTCATTAACCAGCTATGTAGCATACTTTTGCATAGTCAAAAACCAAATACAACTTCAGATTTGCCTGATGTACTGTTATGACCTCGTATACAGACAATAGCTAGGCTCAAAAAACACTTTATAGGTTGCTAAGTGAAGGACTTTGAAGGTAGAGAATGCCAGATATTTTCTTCATTCTCAGTTCCACTCTCTATTGCCTTTGTGGTGAATGAAGCTTGTATCCTTTCACTGGAAGGAGAGAAAATTTTATGTTTTCATGTAATTAAAGACTGCATAATATTTTGTATATAAAAAATTTTCCTGGGGCAAAGAAGTGGCATTTCCCCAGTCCAGTGATGTGATTGCTGCTGAGTTTTAGGCCTACCACAACAAAAACAACACATTTTAAAAAAAACTCCAACCATGAAGTTTTAAATCTTGTTAGCATCTCTAACTGCAGGAATCATCAACATGTGCTAGCATGGTACGGTACAGTACAGTGAAGGAATTTTCACTCACCACTTAAATGCAGATACTTCTGTGATACCTTCTACTCTTAACAAAGCCCAGAAAGTACAAAACAACATAGCACAGAAGCAAGGGTAAACACAACAACACCCTGTAAAGTTGTAGGAGGAAACTTAGATAGGTAATGCAGACTTGGTGAGGACACTATGGTTAACATCTGTACTTTATAATTTTCAAAGTGTTTTGCAGACTTTACCAAGAAATGATAGTAATCATAATAGAATTTTGGCCCTTAACACATTTTCATTCAGATAAAGTGGGAAGAATATTTTTTAAATTGTGTTGGAAAAAAAAAATTCCGAAATGTCCCACCCGATTTCGTTAAGGCTCAATCCACATGATTCTCACTAAATCCATAGGATATGGCAGTGCCAAGTAATGAAGAAAATCAGATTGCTGATTTAATAACAGCTAAGATGTTGTTGTTAGGTCTTTGTCTTTACACAGATTTGTGCAGCACCAAATGTAATGATGAATCTTTGTTGGCAACCTTGAACTACGATGGTTAAGAATAATGAATGATCAAAAATGAACTCAGGTGCCCGATTTTAGACAATATTGAGAGAAAATGTCATGCTGACTTTCCACCAGCACATTAAAAAAGAGAAAAATATTAACATTTTTTTCCATACTGGCATGTTGTGAATTGAGAAAACTGGACAATAGACTACATTTATTCTTCCCTTTCTCATTGTCCTTCTTATGCCAAAATAAACTGTTTCTCTTATCTTCTCTCTCTTCTGTTTGTTTTGTGGGACTCAGATCTGTCCAGCAGTTGTTGGAGGTCCAGGTGGAACTTTTTCATCCACTAGCATTTCTTCAGATTTTTCTGTGGCAAATTAATATTTCCCGTGCACATCTACCCATCAAAATATTGTTTATAGCTTCAAAACGGTTCACTTCTCAAAAGAATCACTAATTTCAGAATTGCTAAATTTCCTCCTCCTACTTTCATGCAGTAGATGAGAATTCTAGTGGCATATTGGTTTTTTGATATAATCAAATATAAATGAGATAAGATTTTGGGTGTTATTCACCAATGGTGTTGTGTAAACCCAAGTGACCAATGGAAACAAATCACTTGTTAATGATCATGTAGGAATTGTGAATTGGAATCTCAGGATAAGAAATAGAAAGTCTCATCAGACTGTCAGTATAGAGGTCTGTTTACTACACAGCCTTCTTTCCCACAGCCATCTGGAAATGCACAGGCTCCATTAACTTCTAAGGGTAGATTATCAAAACAGGTGCATTGCACTGTCAAGAAAGAAATACCCTGAACAGAAACTGAAAAATACTGCGGGCAGTCTGTGTGAATTCCTTTGTCCTCCAAACTACAGATGTAACAGAAATAATGCTTCATGTCATGCTCTAATCTGGGGTGGTCAGTTGGAGCAAAATCTATGCAAAACAACTTAATTGTGATTATGAAAGCCAGAAATTCTGAAATAAACTGGAAGTATTATTAACAGTAAAACAACAGTATAGCAACAGACAAAAACAGTTTAAACAACTCTTTCAGCTCAAAAGAGGATTTAATATTAATAGAGCACAATTTTTTGAACTTCACTTCCCTGAAAAGCCTTGGTTTGGAAATTACTGTGAAAGCTGAAGATAATATGTATATAGAAAAGTACCTCAGATGAATAAATAAAATACTGAGGCAAATGTATGTTATAATTTTTATAATCTCTGTAGTTGTTGTTATATGTGTCTATTTACATTTCAATGAATGAAAGTTGCTGGTTTTGCTGCCTTTGTTTTTTACACAGCAAATTTAAATGTAGAAACGTCTGTCTGCAGTTGTATGTCAGAATCCACAGCACTTGTAGAGAGTCCCATTGAAATCCAAATATGGATATGGGAGATCAAGTTGAAATCTGTTGGAGGGGGAGCAATATGACTTCATTGCCCTCTATCGCCATTCTTTTTTTTTGGCTGCCTTGCAGTGAATAATCAACTGAACTTGGATGGCAAAGAGAAGTTGCTATATAGGCTGCTGAGCTCTACAGCTAGCAGACCTGCCAAGTCTTAAACACTGAGAAAGAGACATTTGTCTGACTTCTTTCACACTGTCCCATGTATTTTCAGAAAACAAGTCATGCACTTGCAGCTTTACTTTTAGGCCCCACAATTTCTGTTCTGCTTCATGATCCCTTGTGCCAGACAGACCTATAGACACTTAGCTGTAGCCTGGGCCATGGGAAATCATGGAGTGGGAGGGAAACTGCTGCACCAGGCTGCTCTTTAGAAGTGCAAATCTAGCAACCAAAAGGCCCCTGACAGAGACATATCTGGAACATGGACTGTCTCCTCTTATGTGAGGGGCTACATGCCTCCCACACAACTCTTCCCGTTTTCCTTGTTCTGCAGTAACCTGACATGCAGGGTCAATGCACAGAGGCCTTGGGAAGTTGAGAGGTCTACAATGTCACTAATAGCTGGGAAGAATATGCTTCTTGTATAAACATTAATACCACAGGTATAGGATTGATTCCTGTGCTTTCAAAAAGCACTAAACCTGAGCTCAAGTAAGTGAAAATAGATTGCAGGCAACTTTCTGCAGCAAGAAGCGTGTCCTGAGAGTTTGCATGGAGACTTCATTTAATTTTCTCATAATCAGAGTAATAGTCCCTTTTGCCATGGTCTAGAGGGGAAATGGTCTTCCTAGGTTAAGTTTCTGGGAGCTCTCATGGGTGCTGATATCCATCACAACCCTCTGTCATCTCCTCAGCACACGCCATAAGCAGCTGACATAGCACTGAAAACAGTAGAAATAAATTATTGAGCAGCTAATATGGTCATCTCATTTTTTTTTGAGTGTCTCTTTATGTCCTTCATTCATGTCCTCTTTTTTGATGTCAAATGAGTTTTCTGAGCTTAAAATGAATGCTAGCAAGGACAAAATGCATACCTGTGAATAGTTACCACTAATGGTATATATGTGCAAAAAAGCTTAGAAATAATTTTGTACCTAACCAACATCAAGTATGAGAAAGAACTGTGAGGAGCAGTGCTGAAAATTTATTTTCTTCTGGTGTGGGATACTGAGTCTAATCAATAGAGATCCTTTATTGAGCTTTCTATACCTTCCTTTAGACACTGCATTGGAGACAACATTGCAAGGGCCCATTCTCTCATATGAGAGCATGAGAGATGAGGAAAATACCACAGTAGTTAACATCTTTTGAGCTCTGTTTCCTGGATTCCATTTCGAGCTGCGTTCCCAGTACATAGTGGAGAAAGTCCAATGAAGGGCCATAAAGATGATTAAGGGACTGAAGCATCTTGCTCCATACAAAGAAAGGCTAAGAGAGCTGGCACTGTTTAGCCTAGAGAAGAAAAGGCCCATCAATGTACAAGAATACATGAAGGGAAGGTGCAAAAATGAAGAGAGCCTCTCTCTTCTCAGTGGTTCCCAGGGGCAGGAGCAGAGACAATAGGCAGAAACTGAAATACAGGAAACACTCCGTGAGGGTGACTGAGCACTGGCATAAGTTGCCCAGGGACGTTGTGGAGTCTCCATCCTTGGAGGTATTCAAAAGTCATCTGGACCTGGTTCTGGGAAACCAGCTCTAGGTGACCCTGTCTGAGCACAGGGGTCAGACCAGACAGCCTCCACATGTCCATTCCAACCTCAATCATTCTGTGATTCTGTGAATATTAATGCTTTTCTTGTGTGTCATAATTTCATTTGTTATTTTCTCATTCATTATGCTTTACACTGGGGGAAAGTTGGTGTTTGAATTTATTTGGTTTGTTTTGCTCTGTTTTGTTTTATAAACTATGTGCCAAAATGAATTTCATTTCAGAAAGAGAGCCCCATAGCTATTTTTAGAGGACATCTACCTCATGTTCTGCAGGCTTAGAAGACCTTTCTTCAGGAAGGTGCATTGCCTGCCTGTACTGTTAGTACATAATGCTTTCAAGAAGCCAAGAGATTTGCCTCCCATCACAGCAATGTGAGCTAAGCTGTAAATGCAAAAGTAGCACGTATCATTTGGACTCACTTGTCAGCAATAGCCTAGGCATTCAGGGGCATTCCAGAGAATGCCGGGGTACTGTGAAGAATGGGAATTTTGTGTAGCAGTAAACCCAAAATCTGTGCAGTTTGTGGCAATTGGAGAGATGTATTAGGGAGGCAGTTGGAAAGAAAGATAGGAAAGGATGCAGCTGGATTTCTGAAAGGCATCTTCACTGCTAAACCTCTACCTGGCAACTTTCTGAAAAGGGAGAGGCACAGCTTTGGGCAAGGGAGCTGTGAGCAAGCAATGAGCAAGCAGTTATGGAAAAGTCACTTGGTCAAAAAATGAGGAAGTTGAAGTCTGAGATGTCCTAGGTGTGTATGTAGTGTGCACATACTGTGTATGTACGAAACACAGGTATGTGCTAGTGGTCATCAAGGCCAGGGGAGTGCAAAGAGGAGGAGTGTGGTAATTTTTTCGCTACAGTTTGCAACTTAAATTAATCTAGATGCTAGGGCAAATCAGCAAAGACTAATCAATCAGTACCAGATTAGCTTTACCTTGTTCAAGTAGTATAGCACACAGGAAAATTTATCAGGGTTGAGTCCTATACAATCCTATTTAAAAGTTCTAGATTCTTCCATCCAGACATTTCATCGCTTTGCTCACATAGACTTCCAAAGAATTTATCCTGAGGGGCTATTTCTTCTTGCATTGCAGTTACAAGGCATTAGTTCATGCACTGCCGGTATGTCAAAACGTGTAGCTGATAACTTGGTTACATCATTAGTTATTCCTACCTCAGGTGGAAAAAAAATAGCTGTCTTAAAGCGCTGCTCAGTGTGCGTGTTCTGCAGATTCTCAGAGAGGGACCTGTGGTTACCTCAGCCTGATGATTGCTCTGCATTCTTCCGATGTAGACACCAAGAGCTGTTGAAAATAATTGAGACGCTTGTCAACAGAGTGGGAGACTGGACTCCATCAAAACTGTTTTAGTCTCCAGGACTGATGACCTTTTGATGGAGTTTGTTTTAGTTAGGAATTAAGTGTCCAATCCTGTGTAGTGTGAAGCGCCTTCCCTGAGGTGCCGAGTATCCCTGTTTCTCTTGCGGTTGCTCTGGCGCTAAGCATCTCTGTCAAGACACTGAGCACTTAGCAGAACAGGCCTTCAAACTGCTTTTGAAAAGGACAAACAAGGTTTTCACTCCTGTTTTTTAAAGAATGAATTTAAATTTGAAATATAGAATTGTTGTGAGTAATACTCTGTTCATCAAGAATGAAAGCTATAAAGGAAACTAATTTAGCAGATCCAAACTAAAATCACTTTGTTAGCTAGAACTGGGGTATAAAGACAGGTACTTTAGTGCAGGGAAAATACATACATATCATTCTGCAGAAGAGGAATTCCAAAAAGAGTACAATTCCCCAATTGTCCTGTCCTATTAATATTAGTGTTATAATGCTGATCATGATGTTTGAAGAAAAATATAAGGTTTCTGACTTGTTATATGTTTCCAATTTTTTTTTTTAACTGCTGTAAACTGAGCCAGCTGATGAACAGCCTCTAGGGACGAGACAGGATCACCCTTGTTTCCTGTTCAGCCTTGCTCCAACAAAAAGCTAATGAAAGAAAAGAACGTAATGGCCTTGCAACCCAGGTAAAAGGTTCAGGAGAGTTCACAGGTCAATTGATTTCTAATCTTATTTTATGTTATATTTCAATCAAAAAAACCCCAACCCAAAACAAAAACCACTCCAGTCCCACAGTGCAAATGTATGTTTGGCAACACCCTGATTTTAAATTGTCTTTGAAAATTAAGTGTTAAACCTCTCGCAGCAGGAGGACACTATGTGAAGTGCAACAGTGAGCATTCTAAGCAATTTGAAAAATTCTTCTGTTTAGCTATTTCAATATGGATGGTGGTATATCAGCATATATGTGCACACAGATGTATTTCAAGGTGGAAATATTTAATTAGCCCATATGCAAGCTTAAATAGCAAATCTGCATTCAATACATTCTCAATTAATTTAGTGAAAATTACACCACTGACTATTTCTTTACTGCACTATCTCAGAATGGAGAAGGGAGAGATATTAGTTGCATCACTGTAGAGCAATGAGATTTCTGTAAGTCGTGATCTGCTGGCATGTAATAACTCGATCTGCTTCATGCAGACAAAATATATTAAAAGTATGGACGAGTGAAGTTTGTGCCCGAGGGAGAAGGCAAGATAATGCATTGAAATTGTTCAGAGGTAGTTAGATACCTAATGGTCTAATATGTGAGCTATGTGAGGTCTGGGGTCTGGTTCTCATAAATTCTGGCTAGACTGATCCTGTAATTTCAAGCAAAGGATAAAAGCGTTAACCAGAGTCATCAGTGTTCAAGGTCCATGATGCTGGATATTATTCATGTAAAGATTCAAGAAAAACACTAAAAGGAAAGCTCTGGAGCATATGTGTTTATCTGTGACAATATATGTACATGTAAAAATATGTACTGTGTTCCTTATGTATGTGTAGATGTATGCACAGAAACATGTACATAGTAAATGTGTACATTAGTATATGTACAGTTGCACAGAAATCATGCTAACAACTGAATAGCCAAAATAAGAGCTTTTTTTTATGTGTTTGGTGTTTTGTGTGTTTATTGTGTGGTGTGGTGGAGTTTTTTTCATCTGGTTGGTTGGTTGGTTGGTTGTTTCTTCAGCAAGTTAATCTATGGAAAAACAAAATGCTAGATCTTTTTACTACTGCTGCTTTGAAATATACGTTGTGTATCAACAACATTTTTACACTTGGTATCTACAATTTTTTTAAGTTGCCTTGTGTTAATACATATTAACAAAACTTGCTTATGATTACAGCAAAACATGGTTAATGCAATGCTGATGCACTTGTTTTCTCACTTTGTACAGCAACTCTGAGCATATTAAACTAGTGAGGTCTCTCCAGTGGCTGAATAGCTGCCACTAGAATTTTGTATTATGCTTCCTGATAAGTACATGAATGTAGCATAATATTGCCTTAATTCACACTTATAATTTTGCATCATCACTGCACACTAATCAAGAATTTGCTGTTTCAAAAACTGTAGAGCTGCAGAACTGAAATTAAATGACAAGAGAAAGTCATAAAAACTATCCCTTATTACACAAATTGTACAACACAGTATAGATACTAAAAATATGCTGGACTCCATAGATTTCATTCGCCACTGTTTCCTTAAGCAGGATTTAAGTTATATTTGTCTTGTGGTTTCTAGTATTATAAAATGTAGTCATTCTATGACTGTAAAATATCACCTGGCTATTACCATGGATTTACTTAAATCTCTGGATGGGAATGGGAAGAATCTCACGTACACCTCTCTACCTCCCAGAATGAGTTCTCACCAGCTTCATGGGTTCTGACCACTTTGTCCTCTCGACTCCAGAGCTAGACCCCAGGAAGGAAAAGATCATATGATGGTAGAGGGATTCTTATCTCTTTCAGGATAATATGATTGTTTTCTCTTGCTTCTAAGCATATGCTGATTTAAGAATTCTGAGTTTTTGTCTTTCTGAGTATGCATGATTTGCAAATATTTTAGTAACTAAGGTAAATCTCCTTTTGCCTTGATACATACATTTTAAATTTAGACAAAGGACAGGATACAAAAGCAAATCAACAAAGAAAGTTGTTACATTATCTTCAAAATTTTTATTTTGTCTGCGATGTATCCCTGTTTACTTCTTTCCAGTTCTGTAATGAAGTATTCCCTTGAGAACTCATATAACAAATTCCATGTTGTTTGACACCAAAGGTCTATTTGCATAGTGTGAGGCCTTCTTAGATGCCCGAAAGACTGGGGAGAAGTTGAAAGGGCATGAATATTGCATGTTACAATGCAACCCTTCCCCTCCTTCAAATTTAATTAGGTGAATTTGGTGGGTATGAGCCATTTCTGCAGTGTTGGCACCTGTGTGCCAGTTTTACAGAAGAAAGTACTGAGACCATGAGTCCAGAGAGGAGGCAGCTGGAGCTGTTCTGGTTCTGTGCAACTGCTTTCTTCATCTTGGGGTTGTCGGAGAGAGACAATGTAAAGGGTTCTGTTAACACCGCTGCTTTTGAGCTGGTGTTTTCTGGGATTTGCTTGAGCTTAAAGTGTTGCATTTGTGTTTAAAATAAAGTTGGCTCTCCCGGAGACTTACTCTGATTCAAAATATGGACCTCTTTTTGAAAAGAGTGCTGCTTTTAACATTATTAAATTTAGCTTTCTTTATAACATTTCCACATGTGTTTTCAATTAGTACTTTGAAAATTACAGATTTTTGTCAGCCCTTAATTATAGGGCCATGACACACCCATGTCTATTTGACTGACTCATTTGGATGATTGTTCTGACAAAAGCAGAGATCATCTGGCAGGTTTGTTAGGACAAACTATCCAAAACTGTATCTAATTTTGACGTCCTCAACTCAAAATTCTTTATTTTGCACATGCAAAGATCAAAAACACATCCAAACTGTATGGTTATATGTGTACTACTTGACCTGCAAAAGGAAATTAGTTAGGATTGTACCACCTGAAAATTAGAGGTCAGATTAATGCCTCTTGGATAAACTGCCCCTCGAAATTTTAATAGTAAGTTTTACTGAGCAATTGCAAACTATCTAGAGCTGCTTTTCAGTAATTAGATGAGCTATTAGGTGGAAAATTGGCAGACTAATGAGTGATTCAAGACAAAAAACTCAGCTTGCATTGGCAGCATTATGGAAGGGTTAGATATTTTCAGAAAATGTTGTAAAAGATAACACAGTTGACCCCAAATCAAATATGTTTCAGAATATTTATGTATTTTTCCTGTATGAACTTTTAAAACCTATTATTTTCCCAAAATGAAAGATGAAACATAGATGCTGAGAATAAAATAACAATCCAAGAGCCCTATGCTTTTTCTGAGATCAGAGGTATGTGTCTGCTGTCTTCTTTCTGTCTGTCTAATTTACTCTGAGGAGAGCAGATACTGTACTGAAGTACGTAAGGGGTATCAGAATTCCTTTACATTCCAGTGTTTTCCCTCCTTCAGGGAATGGATCAGAGAGTGAGTGCACAGGGGCAACACGACCTGTGAATACTCACAAACCAAAACACAGCTGGCAGGTCTAATTTTAGGTCCTTTAGCCTTGATCATGTCCCTTTAATGTATTGAGTGGAAAAAGAAAAGCTCTTAAAATACAGGAAACATCACGGAAGGTCCAAATTCCTCTTTAAATAGAGCCTCTACATTGATGTGTTTTTCCTCAACTCTGGTTTTGTTTAAGATTCTGTGTGATTTTATTTTAAATGCTTGTGAAATTTGCCAGGTCGGCAGCCCTGGAAACAAAAGTCTCCTATCAACAGAAAGGTTGCTGCAACGCAAAGTGGAAATTTGCATTTCCTACAATGACTAGCTGGTGTGCCACAGCCCTGACCAAAAAGGACTACCTTTAAGCTTGAGCACGTGGTTTAGTTTCCACATCTCATTCCCAGCCTTGTCTTAGACAAGGGGAGAAACAATAGGATTTATTTTTATTTTCTATTTAATCTAATGGGAGGAAGATAGGGCATCAGACCCTGACTTTTCTCAGTATCTTTTCATATGGCTTTCTGAAATTCTTTCCCAAGATGCTGAAAAAGCTGGGGATTTCCATGCAGGCACGTAATGCAGAGATTGCATGAATTATCAAACGATAGTTTAAAAAGCTTTCCCTTCAGTGACGTTTTAAAAACTTCGTCCTTCAGTGCTCAATATCCAAGGCATTTTCTCCAGCAGTTTTTATCTTTCAATTGCCAAAAAGATTCATTTTCCAAGTGCCAAGTTCCTAAGCAAAAAGGCCTTATATTTCTGTGAAGGTGGACTCCTGTTTTACAAATATATAGAGAGGCAATTTTGAGGAAATTTCATGCCTAAAAAATTAATTCAGGGTTTTATCAGAATATGATACTGATTTTAATTTTGAAGACTGTGTAAAAATTTTTACAAAAGCTTTATTAGAAAGCATAGCTTATGATAGAACTATTTTTCCATCTGTTTTGATTTTTCTTTCTTAGTTTTTGTTTTTTCATTGGATTTGAGAGATCTACTTGCTGGTTTGTTTGTTTGTTTGTTTATTTGTTTTTAAAATCTTAATCTCTCAGTTAAACATCTTGTTTTCTTGGTTTGTTTTTTTCATTTTCCTGGAATTCCTCAAAATGTAAGTGTATGAAAAGCAGAGTGTTTGGAGTGGACAAACTAATGTAGAGCATTGATCTCATCTTGTAAGCACACCAGCCCTCGAGAGAAATAAAACTTAAATAGACAATTTTCTGTCAGCTTGCATAGCCCGCTAGGTCTGCAACTTGAGAACTTTTTGCTGTGTGTTACGGCGTAGCCCTGTCCTACTTGAGACACACAAGCTGATCATAAGCAGCAAACACTTTGTTTCTGTCAAACCTTTTATTCCTAGTCTAATGGACTCTTTCCTATGATCAGATGACACACGGACTTTCAGGAAGGAGGTCAGAAATTATTTCCTGGAATCCATGTTATAATCTTAACACAGAACCCAGAAAAATGGAAGATCAAATGTGATGTGACTTTACTCATATGTGAAGCCATTCCATCAAAATCCCCCAAAATTAAAATGTTTTCCTTGATATTTTCAGATCAGTTAGGCCATTTCAGGCCATGGTAATCTCTGAGTATCAGTCAATTTATATAGGTAGAAGATAGGCCAGAAACTTTGCAGGTTTGTGGAGCTGGTAGATATACAAAGCTCAGCTTTCAAGCTGTCCATGTTGTCATGAATTGCAAAAACAGAATATGGTAATTTTGCAAAGTACATTTTTATTGTTCTTTTGGTCTTCATCTTCTCTTTCCCTCAACAGAAAAACCATTTTGTCTATAGTCCTCCCACAGTTAAATTGAAGGAATTGGGCTTCAATTAATGCTGCTTAGTGATCTATAAAATGCAGTGCAAAGGATACAACACCTCTGAGGCAGTGTTGTGTTAGATTATTAAAGTAGCAGTATTCTTCTTACTGACAAAAATTTATTCAATATCAAGAACTATCTTAACTGCTTTGACTAATGAAGTTGAGTTGCATTTGCTCGGTCCGGTAGAGCTGATGGAAAAGCAGGGAAAGTAAACAGAGAAAACTATATCAGTTCACAAATATTTTGCCATGTGGGACAAACAAGCTAAACTTTTCAGATAGCTTAGAGGTACTACGAAGATATCCACAAAATTAAATACTTGATCCAATTAAAATGTCCTACAAGTACCTGACACATTGCACATTTATATTATATGTAAAACGAGCTCCATTTTGAAGTAATTTTCTTGAAATGAAAGGCCATACCTATAGACACTGCCAATCTTAGGATTTAAAACATTTAGTTTCTGATTCTGAGACACAGCGTATACCCATAACTGCAAAATAGCATCATGACCTCATTCTCAGTGTCCTGTTTAGGACCTGTAAAACAGAGCTAAAATGTCAAAGAAAAAAAAAGAGAAAATATATCTGTGGGGGAAAAAATGGCGCACATTATTTAACTTAAATAATGCTAGAGATTTTAGTGATCCGATTTGTGAGAGGGAGGGATTTGAAATTTTACAGGTCAGTGTTAGGAGTGTGCTTTTGCTTTCTCTATAAAAATATAACAATTTGTCCGCAGTTAAGTGTTAGCAAAAACTACAGTTCACAGATTCTTACTGAAGTCTTTCTGGGTTTGGATAGCTAAACCTTCAGAAACTCAGTCCTAAATAGCTGGAATCACGAATCCCACACCACCCTGTGCTTGGGAAACTTCACTCATGCTGTAGAGGGACTCTATGTACTATTGCAAGGCTGTTTCCCAGTAGCTGAGAGGCATAGCCAGGCGTTGAAGCAATGAACTGTTATCCCATACCTACGATTCCTCCTGATACCCAGGACTGTGACGGAGGAAGCTGCCAGAGTTAAATGCAGAGGGGACCAAAGCTGTCTGAGAGAGTGAAGGATGTAGTCTGTGTCACACTGACAGATACTATGAAACCAAGGAGGAGATGAAGAGGGACTGGCTGAGGAAGGAGGATGAGAGTACACCAGGAAATGAGGAGACTCCAGTTCTAAAGGAGTAGAATTGGAGCACTGGGAGAAGGTGACTGTGAAGTAATTAAGCTAGTAGGAATGAACTGGAAGATGCTGGACTTGGACCCTGGGATTTGAGTGGGATGAGGGGAATGAGGAAGGAAAAAGAAATATCAGGGCTGGTGAGATGGGTGATGGAGGCTGGATGAAGAGCTGGGACCTAATTTAGCTCCCATTTCATTGCAAAAGAGGAGCCTCCCACTAATGCACTCCTTTGATGGCACTAATGGCAAACATTGGTGGCAAACATTAAAAGAAAAATGCCACACAGCTTTACGTTACTCCCCTGTGGTCCCTCTTGCCACACAGATGTGGGATGTAGAGGAAACAGGTGACAGCACCCTGTACGCAGCCCCTGCTCTAGGAAGGTCCATGGTAATGGAGCAGGACCATTTCAAATGAAGTCCTGCTCAGCGCTGGAGCAGTGCACGCTCCCTTTTTCTGTGGGGGGTGCTGCAGATGCCAGCATGTACAGGCTGGAGCATGTTCAGTACAGATGGAGTCTTTGAAGAATTTAGCTGACAAACTCTTAAATGTCTTTACTAAACTAGTGCTAATTGAAAATTTTCAAAGGTTTATAGCTTGGCCAAATGTGGGTGGATTTTCAAAGAGATGGCAAAAGGCACATCCCCAAGAGCAGGGCCATCCCTTCTCCAAATGTTATGCTTCTGTTCCAAAGCACATTCTCCTCAATTAAATATAGCAAGAAACAACATACCAATATTTTTCTTTAATTTCATTTTCAAAAATGGCTGAATCATTTTTGCTAAAACTTTCCAAAATAATTGAGGCTTGGGCAAACATTCTGCAGACTAAATATCAATTTAGAAAGCAAAGTTTAGCAAATGGAAATACTGGAAATACTGTCTTACAAGAGGAATACCTGTTCTGTCTAAAATAAACTGAAAGGACAAGTTTTAGGAGTTCTTTTCCAGAAGTTAGGAAGAGAGGCACTGGTAGTAAGTTGCTGCAGCCTTGTAGCACTGCTCATGAGGACAGAATTTGTTTTTAAATGCACTCCTCATATTTAAATGCTTACACAGGTTAATTCAGTGCAGATATTACTAGTGAGTGATTTGCCTGCATGGGAAGGTTACTTCTGTGGTGTTGCCAAATGCAGTGAGGCTTCGGCAGTTACACAGTGATAGCAAATCACCCAGTCACGTAAATTAAAGTTCCTTCAGGGCGCCTTTAATTTCTGTATCTAACTTGCTCAAAATGCTTTTAAAATTTGCATTGTTGAGCTAGCGTGATTTACTCATTCGAAGTATGTCCTGTGCCCTCTCTCTTCACCTTTGGATGTGTTACTAACTTCTGCTTTTTCATAATATCCTGACTGAGTTCCCGCTCTGCAGTGTCAGAATTTCCAGCAGGTGAATACTGACTTTGCATTCTGCTTTACAAAAGAGCTACAGGTTATGTTTTTTCTGTTGCATCCATACAAATCTAACACAAATTCCAACCATCTGTATTAAAGCAGTGATGCACACTTTTGTGGCTGCTGGAGAAACAGCGGATTTTGCCATATATCTAGAATACTTACCTTTCCGTCCCATCCCCTGCTCCTGTTTTACAGAAATGGTGGATAATACATTTCTATTAGGGAGGATTTAAAAGCATTTCCTGTTATGATGGCTAGCATGTAGGCTCCTATCACAGTGGAGATGAAGCCTGCTTTCACCAAAACAAAGCTTACTTTCCTCTGGATAGCAAGTTCCACAGTGGAAGAGGCATCAAAGCGATTGTCAATTCACACAGTAACTTTTGCACTGCTCACCTTATTCAGGTGGTGGGGAGCAAATGGCACTTCAGCATATTGGGTGCCATAGACATAAACCTGAAATCCTTGAATTAGAGTCTGGACCACCAAAGACGTGCCTGTAATTTGCAAATGCTTGGCGTGTCCATGAGGATCCCAGAAAACTTACAAAGCCATTTACCTCAGAAAGGAGAGATGTTTAGCTGGGAAGTGAACATAATACAACCTGAGGGAATTAATATTGTCCCAGGTTCTCTGCTATCAGATTCTTTCATCAGGCAAATTAGAATGAGGGAAGTGCTCGACTGCTAGCAGTATGTTACCATCACTGGTGGAACTGGAAAAGTTTTTTGGGAAACTGGTAGAAGCTTAGAAGAGAGATACACAGAAGCAATCAGTGAAGAGTAACAGGAGGTTGTGGATTTTATATGCAATTCATTGAATGGTTCCTTGAATTGCACCAGTTGCATGCCAGAACGTACAAGCAGAGACCTCCAGACTGGGCTTTACATGGAGAACTGCACATTTGCACGGTACAAATGTCTTGTCTGGAATTTAGAGAACATGTTAAGCCTTTGTATGTGGGCTCTGGGAGCTCCTCTTCTTCTAGTCTGTATTGTGCTAACAGCCCTTAATCCTAACAGAAGATCGTGTGGTTTTTTTGGTAGGGGGGGAAAGAAGCAGAAAAAAATTGTCCATTTAGTCTTAAGTATATTTCTAACCCTGAGAAAGGCTATTTGAGGTATCTCTCAAGAAGAAGTCTCTCTCAAAGAAAGGTTCTTTACCGTTGCTCAGAAAGTAGTACAGCTTGAGGTATTTTATACCAGCCTATAAGGCACTAGATTTAAATTGGTGTGCAGTGAAACATTTAAATATACTATAGCAAATGAAATATGGTCCAATAGGTTTTTTATGGTCTGGCTATGCTTTTTCTTTTCAATCACTAGCCTGGGGCGAACAAGTCGGCTTTAAAATGTCTATTTTAGCTATGCTTTTATCACCTCTGTCTTTTAGGAAGTTTGATTTCTTTTTTCATTTCTTCTCTTTGATAAAAAAGGAGCTGAGATCTCTGAATGGGTTATTTATCTCTTATGTTTAATCTATTTATCTGTCCATGGACATGCTGCTTTAGAAGTGTTTTATATTACTAATTAATTTAATTTCACATACTGTACTCCATGTTAACACATTTTCTATTATACACTATAATGTGATACAGGGCCTTCCCTCAGCAACCTTACCTTAAAGCTTTAATTGCTTTCCTCTAAGATTCAGCTCATGTTTGATTTATCTGATTTCTTTGTATAAAGATTCCCTGTTTTACAACGTGTACGCAAGCCATTAAATCGGTGTTGATGTTTATCTAGCAAACTTACCAATTGGTGAGAGTATACATCCCTTTATGAATTTATGACTGGGCAATAAAAGAAGTGTCAGAAGCCCTGTTGTTGTCTCTATCAGGTCACTCTGTTAGTTTATGTTTAGAAAGACAACATGGCCTGCCACTGACTTACACAGTGATTTGAAGGATTGACGCCTGCAGTCAAAATCTGTTATGAATTTCTAGCCATGAAATGATTTTTTTTTCCTTTTTTGAGGGGAAAAGGTGAATTTATTGAAGAGGAGAAAAGGGGTAAGACAGCTTGAGCAGGTTTGAAGACAGTGTGGACTTCATATGACATACATTGTTGTTTACATAATGGAAAAGCTGAACCAAAATGCCAGATCCCCAAGCTATGTGAAGTTCAGAGTCTGGATCCAAGTATTGCAGCTTGAATTCTCTCTGGCTCTCAAGAACCTAAATGTAGATACCACATATTAAAATGCATGAAAATGAATGATAGTAAATAATCAATGTAGAGTGGGAAATCTGGTCCTTTGATCTGTCAGGTTTCATCACATAACACAAGCATAAGGACATATGGTATTTTAAAGCTGCATTTGAAGAGATGCCTACGCTGACTTTTATCCTTATTTACAAATAGTCAGCAATAAAGGCTGTAATCTTGCAGATAACACTATGGATGTGCATAAGTCTTCTTGCACAGAGTTCATTTTAGGATTGAGTTGTGATTAATATAGCTAGGAAACATTTGAAAAATGCATGCATACTTTTGAATGCATTATGTGAGCCCAATATTATAGCTCTTAAGTAAAGAGTAGGTAGATGTATTTATCTCTGCTGGTTTTGTTCAAATCCAGAAAGCTGTATTGTTTCTGTAAAACCTCTTCATTAGCTATTTCATTGTTACATTTACTTCCCACTCCTTAAAGATCCATCCCACTTTTCTTACGTATGGATGACGTCTATCGGCTTCAGTGAGAACTAATTATACATGAGGTGAAAGGATTCAAATTAGGATTACCAATATATGACCACATGGAAAAGCAAGCATGAAATGTTCTAATTCTTTTTAGATGCAAAGTAACTTATGAACAAAACCCATTGTGGCTGACTTTCACAAGCTTAAAGCATTGTGAAAGAAAAATTAAAATGGGCAAGGCTAATTAATTTACTAAAATCTATTGTTAATATAGTGTTTTCAGTCCTCCTGAATGCTGCTCTCATGACATTTGATGTCTTTCTAAAGAACCATCCCAGCTGTAAATATTGTTTTTTCTTTCCTTTGAGAATATAAGCTTCCATTTAAATAAGTAAATTCCTAGACCTCATGATAAAATAGCAAGTTTGTAAGCCAGAATTGCATGCTTCTTAGACTTTAAAGGCAAATAAAGATCAGCCTGTGTATTCCTTTTAAAGTCTTTTTCTAAAGTGTCACAATTTTTTACTTTTTTTGAACTCTGACGTTGGATTATTTTGGATGAGGGAAGGGGTAAGAAGGTGAGAGCTTTTTGGCTTTTCAATTTTTGGGGTTAGCAAGGAATGAGTGGCTGCATGGCTATTCTAAAAAGCTTTTTAAAAACTGTGTCACACATACCAGAAGAGATAGTATCATCTGGCAAATTGCTGCTGAATGAAATAGTAATCAAAATATGTGACAAAAGCTACCAGCTCTCTCCGACAACTCCGACAGGGCTTATGCCACGGTGGGGTTATTGAAAATCACTCCTTTAAAACTCTGTGCAGGACAGCCAAGCCATCGAGGACTTCAGCCCACTAGCACTTTTTCCTAGCAGTGGCATTCACTGCTGTGAATTCAGGGCTCCGTTGACTTTGGCTGATCTGAGCACTGCTCCCTGTCGGGCGAGCTTGCAGGATCGGGCCCTTGGATGATACATGTAGGACTCTGGAAGACCAGCTTTTACTGCTCATATGTTTGGCAGGCAGATTTGATAATCAGTGCTGTTCTAGAACCTTACACCATCTCAGTGAATATAAATTGATGGTGTAAAGCAAATGGGCAACTGGCGGGAAGCCAAACACGGAGGGGAGAGAAGACGGTTTATTGTTGAGGGGGCAGCCCGGTGTTCTACAGCAGAGCTTTCTGTTCACAACAGCTCTGCAGAGCTGCTGAGTTCGAGTGTGGCCTCTGAAGTGTATGAAATAATAACAGTTTTATTTCTCCTGACACAAGCACGGAAGCTGTTTGCTGCCACCTCAGAACTGTTACCCTGCAATGCAAAAGTACCAACAAGGCAGGCTGGATGCAATGTTATTATAAACAGTGCCGCAGTAAACTTCAGGAAAAGCCCATTATACGGTGATAGCCTGTTTGTCAGGAGAAAAGTTCACTAATGTATATGGGAAGCAGAGCTCCTCATTCGCTGGTGTGTCTGAGTCTATTTCGTTGCACTTTTACCTTTATTTACTGTGCAGGTGCTGCTGAGAATAACCTCAGAAAACACAAAAAGATGGGAGGCCACGTACTCAGCTAGTTTAAATTGGCAAAGAAATGGTGTCAATTCAAGGCACTTGATGCTATGGTCCATTGCTTATTAATCCTTTTTAAAATTTTAGGATTTTGTGGGGTATGGAAGGAAGAGTGTTTTCTCTGTGGTTGTTTCATTACTGCAAACCACTGAATGAAAGGTGCATTTAAAATAAAGCAACGAATGAATGATAGCAGGAAAAAAATTGAACATATGTACACGATAGAATTAAATTCCATTTTAACTCTAATTTGTGTTCCTATGCCATCAGTTGCAGTGATATGAGCTGAGAATTTCAATGAGGCCTCAGGGAGTTTGACACCCATTTCTTATTTTGTTTTGATAGGATTAGCACCCCTAAACCTAAAACTTCTTTGAAAATCAGCCATAATGTCAGTCCTTCCAACATGTCCTAATTCTTTCTGTTGGTTTAATTATTCCAGGAATTATTCTGTACTCAAAAGAAATGCAAGTACTACCTTTTGTAGTCGGAGAAATATCATCATTCATTCATCAGTCACAGATCTTAAGTGCCTGTCTTATAAAACTAGAGGGTTTTGACTACGCTCCCTGTGCTCTTAAAAATCTGATTGCTGATTGAGATGTCTTTTCTTGGTGCAGAAACCTACTGCTATACTCGGTAAGCTCATCCCTGGTTTCTGTCATCAGCTGTGTATTTTTCCTCTCATATGACATAGGATCAGGCACTTGGTATCTCTAAGCCTCCCTTTATCCACCCAAAATCAGCTTCTTTTTTTCTTTCTTGCTTTCTTCTTCCAGGGAGTGATGTAGTAAGGTTTTCATTGCCTGTATTCCTTAACATTCATGAAGACATTTGAGATTCCTGTCTGGAAAGTATTCTAAATAGATACAAATATTAAGTTATGGTAATTCCTCAACTTAATTTACTGGCAAGTTTCTAAGATAAACATGAAAATGGCACAAGTCTTTTGTAACGCTTAAGAGCACATTCAACTTTTTCTCTGAATTCCAACAGAATATGAAAATTTTAAAACTTGTAAAGGAGATCTGCCAACTTCTCCACTATGTACTATCAAAAAGCGGAATAAAAGAAAGAATAAGTCAACTTGTTAACATTTTGTTGAGGAAATCATTGTTTGTAAAAAGCAGGTATGTTATGCAAATCAAGTGATTTACTGAGAGTCGGTTCTTACTTCCAATAACTAGATGAGCCAACTCAACAGTGGCTAGAAAGCCAAGAAAACAGCATATAGATTAAGATTACTCAAAACTTTTGTTCCTGCATAAAAGAGATGCAAATTGTACCATCTTAGTATTGCTTATGAGTAAAGGCCAAAATCTTGCTTCTTCACCTCCATTTAAGATACAGAGCTAAAACCATGTAACAGCGTCTGTGATAGCTTTCAGTGACTGCATTTGGGATGAGTGGCCCCCTATCCTGTCGACTTACTTTGCAGAGCCAGCAGAGGCAAGCTAATCAGAAAGATGGAAAGAATAGGATTTCCAAGGCTGAAAAAATAATTTTAAAATCATGCCACTATTCCTATGTGCGTATCCACCTTCTCTTTCTCATGGAAGTCACACACCGTTTCCAAAACTGAAGTGTAGGTAGGAACAGAATATCAATTTATCTGTTTACTGTTGAAGTTCTTATCCTGTCTATACCCACGTCCAGAATATCTGAAAGCCCCCTGGGTATTGCATCTTCTTTGCATTGTAAAAAACCTTCCCCTCTTCAGCTGTTTCTCCCTGCTTGGTTTTAGGGAATTAATTATCATATGGTTGCCATCTATTCAGAAAATTACAGGATAATCCCAGTGTTTGAACACCATGTCTGAATCTCAGTCTCCACTTGGGCAGGACACATGGTGTGAGAGACAGCTGCTAAAAACTGTGCAGCTATTACAGTGTGTCAGTTTATAAGCCGTGAAGTGTATGCACCAGCTCGCAGATTGTTGGTAGGAGTGTGGTACTTTGTTATAAATATATTTTATTGATTGTAAGGAGATTTTATTTAAAAGATATCTAGTAGAAATGGGCAGTAAAAGATCAAGTAAATCGTTTAGTTTTCATTTTAAGTTGCCTAATTTCTTAAGGGTTTAGGGGGGCTCCACAGGCTCCCAAAACACTGACAGAGATTTTTCTTGCTTAGTGATAGTGGAGAGCTGTGCACTGGATGTTCAGCAGGATGGTGGTCTCTGGGGAGGGCATCCAATCTTACATGGAAAGGTCAACAGGTTCTATTTAACTAGATCTTAAATACATTTAGGTGACTAAAAATGCAGATGAAAAATTGTCAAATTGTGAAAAGTAGCTAAATACATTGCATGCCTAGCTCCCACTGAAATCAGGTACATTAGCCATAGAACTCCTATTCTGTTTAATCATACATAGATATGTCTTTAGGTCCCTAAATGTTTCTATGGTCACACCAAATACTTCTTGCTTCTTTTCAGATTAATGTTAGCTCAGGGCACCTGCCACATAGCAAAACAGTACACACTTCTACGGAAAAAAACTACTTTGGATCAAGACTTTATAATGTGTAAATATTATACATTCTTTTAACATTTTCCTAGTAAATATTTTTTAAATGTTACAGATCTATGGCAGATGTTGCTATCTACTGTTTCCTAGGCATGTATGTGATGGGCTGTGCGTGTATCTGTGTTTTCGTGCTTGTTGCGTTTTAAGCCTAGGGAAATCAGCATATTGTGCTCAGTGGTAGTGGTAGGCAGAACATCAATGTGTAGCATATATTATTATACCTAAGAATACTGGCAAGTTGTGCAAATACAGAAATGGAAAAAAAGTGCAAGACTCAAGTAACTGAGATTATAAACCACCTGCAATAATTTCCTGAGGCCTTTTAACACTTTGTGAATTCTGAGGCTTATCAATAAATTAATTCAAACTCTACAGAGGAACTCTGAAACAAACCAGAGATGCCCAGATGCTGGTCAAACCCTAACGTGATTTGATAATACTTACTTTCCCATCATTCCCACGTCAGCCCTGCTGAAAACCAGCCTCTCAGTCCCTCTGGCTGTGGGGATTCCCAACACCCACACTTCGTGCTCTAGAGCCCTTCTCTGCTCCTCAGCCACCTTTTACTCTGGTTTCCCCAGATTCACTTTTCTGTTCCAAGTTGTCTTCCTGAGATTGAGCTAAATCCTTTACCAAAATAAAGCCTACGTCTTGCTGCATTAGCATCCTTATTTCTCCTGACCTTAAAAACACTTTGCAAAGCTACTTCCTCTTCCATGTGCTTGCCCTCTCATCTGACATACCTGATCTGCCCTTCAGAAGTTGATCAAATTTAAATGTAATCATAATCATATCACTTTAAAGAAGTGGCATGAGCACTAACAAATGCTTCAAATCACCCATAATGCCGTTTCAGATGCTTTATTCCTGTTGGACCTATATTCTAGAAAATCCTTGTCCAAAAGAGCCTTTTCAATTCAAAGCCCTCAACCTCCCACTCCGAAAACCATAAAATGTCATGGCTTCTGGTCTAAACCTCATAACAGTCACCAGTAGCTGGATCTATCAATGCTGGCTACTAACATCCCCTTATTACTTCCTATCACCTGTTACAAGCTCTTGTCTCCTCAAAGAGACAAGTCTCCTGCTCTTGGTTCTTCAGGAGTTTCAAAACCCTGTACACAAGCTGCCAGTGTAGAAATTGCCAACTTGTGTTGGCAGTTCTACTCAGTCACAGAAAAGAGGACTTTCCAGGAAGAGGAGAGCATATAGTCTTCTCTTCTGGACTCACTCAGAAAATAGCAAAGAAAATCTACATATGCTTTGGAAAGTGTCTATCCTTTGAAGGCCTGAGCTGCAGTTTTCCTTTGCAGAACATTGGAAATGTTTGTAAATTTATGTAAATTCATGGCTTAGAGTTCATCTTTGAGGTTTTGAGTTCAGACATAGTGTGAGACTTAGCCTGAACCACAGCAGTTTCACCTAGCTGCCACATGAAAGCATCTATTGCAGCACTGCAACCAAAAGTCTTACAACGTTTGCCAAAACTCAGATGAACTCCTACATAAACCTGGCCTTAACTAAGAATGGTTCGAGGTTTCGCTATTAATGTGGTATCTTTGTACTATAAAAGTTGTCGCAGCCATTGCCTTTGCTTTGCAGATTCAGTGTGTACATATATATATATATGTATGTATTTATGTACGTATAAAAACCCAGCTAAATACAAATTAAACTACGTACATTAAAAATTAAAACATAAACCTTTATTTTGTGATGACTAGCTTTCCTTCCTTTTAGTAGGCCATGAATATTTTCTGGCAAGATATGTCACTAGCTTATAACTTCATTAAGCTGCAGTCCATACCTTACCCTTTCACTAGATCCCTGAAAAGAACTTTTGTGTGTGCCAAACAGATATCCACTTGGTCTGTGGCTCTTGAAAGGTAAATTGCCAAGTTCCAGCAAGCAAATTAAGAGGTGCAATGAGAGTTAGCTGTTGCATTCTATCAAATCCTGCTACTGAATGTGTTGAAAAGCTTGCCCAGAGCCATGGCCTCACATATTTATGGTATGAATGGGAGACACTTGGAGCTATGTATTGCCATAGTTCCCATTTCTTTTGTAATAAACTAGCTCAGCAGATGTAGCTTAGGTAAAAAGGAAATTCAAAGTCTCCTGCTCAGAGACTAACCAAAACAAAGTTCTCTCTCTAGTCCTCTGTCTATGAGCCAAGCTCCGAGCCAGACCTTACTTGTACTGATTAGTGTTTTATTCTATGTGTAACCCAAGGAAACTCAAAGGGTTCCCAGATGGAATAAAATGCTGCTTAATAGCACTGTGTAAGTATCACTGCCAGAACGTGGCACAACAAATGTTTAAAAAATCTAGCTTTCCATTTCTAATGCAACACAGATTAAATCATAGCAATAGTTTTCCAAGTCAGTTGCATCATTCTCTTGGTTTGTAAGTTTTGGTGCTGAGAACGTCAGTTCTGGGTAGCTTAGCTTCTCTTTTGTGATAGATGTATAGCAATTTTTTCAGTATCAGTAACTTATTCACGTCAACTAATTCCATATTGTGAATTAACCTGTGCCTATGTTCTACAGACTTCAGAGTATTTAGTATCACATTTCTGATATGATTCACCCTGCCTATTCCACCTGTGTAGTAAAGTAAGAAATTAAAATGTTCTATTGAAATTTGTTGATTTTTATTTAGCCTGGTGGGTGCACAACAGCTCCAAATTAAAGCAGAAGCAAAAGATGAGCCTAAGATCTACAAAAGAGCAGAACCTGAAGGATCATGGATTAAACTAGAGACCTTTAACAACACTTGAACTTTGATCCAGCAAGGTGGTGGTGAGGGAGATAACAATACACATTTTTGTGCTTGTTGATACTTTCACTCCTGTACTATACTAAGATGTTTCAGAAAACATTGATTACAACTTTCTACACCCTTTTTTCACAATTTACGTAACAGCATCTGCATATCAAGAAAAAAGGGCTTTTTATATTAATCAGTAAAGGCTAATAAATTTACAATTCAGCTTCCATTGAAGTCTTCAGAGAACTTCTGTTGCCTTTGTGGGGTGGTAGGTTGGCCCTTTAGCATACCTTTCATGCCTAACAGTGCATGAATCTTTTGTATTTCTAGCTTTATCTAATATTGTTGTTTAACTCAATTACATATAAAAGTGCAAAGAGTCTCCTCACTCTTCACAGCTTAACCCACCACTTGTTGTTACTTGTTTATGAGACATTTTTCTACTTTATAGTCTTTAATCTGAAATTATATCAAGTGCTGTAATAAAACTGAAAGAGATAATATCTATGGCATTTCCATTCCTCTGCTCTGGTGATAACATTATTTAACAACACTAGGAAGTTAATTAAGAAAGACCTTGCTGTCATAAATCCATGTTGCCTTCCTCATTAAATTAGGTTTTGCAATGTATTGCTGAAGTTCAGAAAAGTTTTCTGGACATTCAGCAATGGATACTTCGTTAAATAGTCCACAATATGTTACATACTCTTTCACAGGATGAGGATCTATTTAACACTCATGCTTAGATCAGATTAATTATGAATCTTCCTTTCCTTTGAAAGCATTAGGAAAATATTTCTGCTTCTTGGGTATGTAAGGTATTTAATCTTCATGGCCATGTTTGTTCTCATTTACATGTTATATTATCCCTATTCTGTGTTTCCTTGAATCCTTGATTTATGCAGTTCTCTATCCCAGCTAACAGAAGCCAGCTACTGATTGAATATACTAGTTCCTTGCCCATTATCATTCATCGTGAACATGGGGTTTTTCCTATCAATTGTAAATCCTGTCTATAGTGCAGAAAAAAATGAAACTGGGCTTTATCTTTATGGCTTTGTGAACCCTGCATTCTTTCATAATGCATTTGTAAACCATTTTCTGTAAGAATTTGGTTTAGGGCAATCAAAAAAGAACCAGCTCCATAGGTTAGACAGGGGTTCAAATTCAATTAAATCAGCCCTGTAGGAACTGATTCCCTGAGTACATTGCAAAGCAGAGCAGTGGGATTGTTTGGGACCAGATTTGTGAAAAGCCTTATGTGGTCCTGAACTTTTCAAATATATAATCTGAGATTCTTTAGCTTATCCAATCTTGAAAAAAGAATTGTTCAGTGAGATGGCTTAACCATCAAAGACAGTTGTAACTGTACTGTGTGAGTATCACTGTTTAATATTTAATGCTGTTTCCATTCCTAAACATGTCTATATGACTCACAAATTCCTACTCCAAATTGGAAAGGCTAAGTAAAAAGATCTTGTATTAAATGGTCATCTGCCTCAGTCATAGCCAGTAATTTAGGTAATCATGAAAAAACATTGTGGAAATGAATGAACACAAAATTTGAGAACTGTCACATACCTGGATCTGGCATCTACAACAACCCTTTGTTTGAAGTACCTTACATCAAAACCAGTGACTATATAGTGTCAGGAGTGGATATTTGCATCCAAATTGTGTTGATGGGGCTGATCTTTAGCGTAAATAGAGATTTCTGATAAGCCTGCCAATAGGTAAATACTCACATTTTGAAGAAGAATAATCTAAGGCTCACCAGACAGTCCCATTTTGCCAAGCCATTAAAAGAGACACAGTTCTGCCTCCTGATTGAACAGTGTTCCTAATGAAAGGAACACTATTTTTAGTAGTGCTGATTATTTTCTTAACTTGCATTAAGTAAGGTGTTCTCACCCCCCATATTTGCTCCAGGTTTTTTCTCAAGAGATTAACAAAGCAGGACTTGATGAGACACTTCATTATAAATAAGAGAGAGAACTATTTAGAAGTAATCTTTCTGTCTTACAGCTTAACTTTGTTCATCACTTTAAGGCCTTCTCAATATGATTTTTACTTCAGCATTTACAGTATTTTTATTTTTGTTTGCCTTCATTACTTCTGAGACTTTACCATACTGATTGTTTAGTGGTATGAAAGACTCTCTCCCTTAGCTTAATTGCAGATTTTGGTCTTCAAGTATTGTCTTTAATTTTATTTCTCGTTGGAGTATATCTGTTTGTTCTAATATGCATTCTATATTGTCTTTTCAATCTTTTTCTGCAACAATTGTAAGATATTACAGACAACTCTTAAATATTTTTCTGAAATACAGATTTTGTATTTCAGAAGCCTAAAGTAACATTTTGGTATGTTTACTGAAAGGTTAAGTTTCTTAAATTAGTCTTCCAATCAAATTCTAAGGAATATAATGGCAAAACTCTTACTGACTCAATGGAAATAGGATTTTATATCCAAACATCTAGAAGATCAGATATAATATCTAGGAGAAGAAAATTGCCGTAATACTGTTTGGTTTTATTACTACGCATTGTGCTTTATGTCTGGAGACTGACCTGAAAACCCATCAGTCCAATATCACTGTTCCTCTCTCTCCACTACTTTCTTGTTACCTAAAATGTATTTTTAAAATCTTTTTAATCATTTAATCTTTTCCATAGCTACCAATTTTACCTCTTGTTAATCTATCAGCAAAATTTAAGTCAAACTTTGAGTGTCTCTCTCTTCTGCAATTCATTCTGCCCTTCAACTGCAACAGAAATATTTTCATTTAGCTAGCTTTAGAGTCTTATAAATAGCAACCATAATATTTTCCTGTCGTACAGTTATTGCTGCATTTTCTTTTTTGTTGCTTTGTTTGTTTGGATTTTTTAAAATTCTTTGCTACCTTGAAAAGTGCACCATGAATTCCTATCATCCCCATCAGATATTCTTCAATTTTCTCCATAGATTCTTTTCTCCATTCATTATGTCAGACCATCCCAGTATTTATCCTGCTTTCAGGGAACTCACTGCCTGAAAATTCAGAATTAAAAGACCAGAGCCAAAGTATCTGTTTATTCTTATGTGTCAAAACCCCTGAAATGTTTGATAGCTTTGCAAGAAATTGGGACAACAGTAATATATTAATGTTTTCATCAGAAACTGCAGTTCTTCTTCACAGAAAATAGAGCCAAATTGTACTTGATGTGTGATAATGCTTATTGCCACCCTTCTTGTCCATGTGAATAGTCACCACTTTCAAAATCACTGTACCGGCTGTTTACCCTCCTTTTAATTTACTTGAAGAAAAAGTTTCAGGGGGGAAAATTTTGTATAAGAGATTACAAATTGTTCTTCTTACAGCGCTAAATAATATTTTTTTCTGTCATTGTTCTGTTTCCACTGCAAAGATGGGAATTTTTTCTACTACAACACTGCATATTACTTTATTAATCATCTTTCTTCCCTTCCTTAGAACATCTATTTTTTTCCTGTAAATGTGCTTCTCAAGCTTTCATTTTGCAAACCACACATCTGGTCATCTTTCTTTTTTGTTGTGTCTAAAAGCAGCCATATGTCATCAGCAACCCTCTCATGTATATTGAACTTCCTTAGCACATCAGCTTGTCTCTCGGAATGTGTTACCTGATGTCTTTAAAGTGGCAAAACACAGGAAAGTGGGTCCTCCTAGTCTTTTGTTCATCAGACAAGTAAGAGTGAGGAATATGGTAGAGACAGGATGTTTACGCCGTTGTTCCATATCTGTTCTAGCTTTGCCTTTTAATTTCTCCTTGCCTTGGTTCAACTAGCAGAATATGGCTCAAATCAGCTCCAGACTATCCAGTAGTTAAGTGTGGCTATCCTTTACTGGTTGGGAAGAACTAGGGCTACTGAGTGTTGGTGTGTTTTTTGTTAGATCTTCCACAACAGCTCTGATTCTTCAGCTAAGTCTGCCTGTCCAGGTGCTTTATTAGGTGTTCACAGTTTTTTAATATGAGTGGTCTTCTCTGGGAATTAACAGAGATATAACAACAGTCTTTCTGCTCAGGAAGGAGGCATAAGTGCTTGAGAACCATTACAATGTGTCTGGAAGCATGTATGTAAATAACAGAAGAATAATGATACTGAGAGAACTAGATCAAACAGGTAAGCTTTAGTTAAAGTTTGAAAAACTTTTGGTTCAGGAGATACATTCAATCTTTTCTAAAAGCATGCTTAGTAATCTTGGTTCTGTGGTACTGTATGTGAAGGTTCCTCTTCACCATTTAGAGCAGCATTACACAGCTAAGACATTAAAAATGTTTTAATGTGACGAGATGGGTGATATCTCAGGTAACTAGGACCATGATTAGCCCTACCAATGCACAGACTGGTAGGGGAATGGGCTCATAGCACTTTCTGTTGCTGTTGAATGTTGAAAATTCTGGAATGCAAGTGCTTCCTCTGCTTCCTAAAAGACTTGCAGTCTCACGGATAATCAGAAGTGCACCCATTTTGGAACTCAGTTCATTGTCTGAAGCATGGCTTGATCATGATAGATCCACAGATAGAGGACCGAGTGTCTTGTGGCACTGCTATTTGACCATCCGGTAGCACTGAAGACATCACGAGATACCCATGGTTACCTTGGCAATAAAGTGATGAGATAGTCTCAGTAGAATGGGAATTTTTAGAGGTGGTGAGATTTTCTTTTTTTATGACTGTTAACTCATTTGTTACTGAGATTAACGTTTAAACAGACAATTAGGGAATGCTTTTAATAGGCTGAGAAAAGTTAAAGGATGTCAGTGCATTCTTTAATCCTGCCTTTTGAAAAAATCCCTAGCATTTTGTACTCATTATGCTTTTTTAGGGTGAATAATTTAGATTCTCCTTACTAGAAACTCCCCTCTATGTTCCTTCCTCTGAATATAGCTTTCTAGATAAGAAAATAAACTGATCTTATATGAAATTCTATAACCTGTACCTCTGTCTGAGTAAAATTAATACCTACAGATACATATAAACTCCCAAGTCTACTACTAAATCCAGCTATGCTGGGCATAAGTGTCATTTAATTTATTGGAAGCAAATTGACCAGATTTACACTGAAAAAACCCCCACTTTAAATTACACAGGATAATGCTGAAAAGCCATCATTAAACATCTTGAAACCTTGCCTTCACATTTGCGATTCATTTGGCAGGGTTTGGGTCATGAAATCCCAACCCTTAGATGTCCAGAGCAAAAGGAGCCCTTCTTCAGTACATACCTGTGCATTTAAGGCTATAATGACACTCGCCTGCAAGAGATTTGCAAAGCAGGTAAAGCTGTTAATTCATCTCAGGTAGTTACATGATGATGAAGTGACTTACCATTCTTGCAACCATATTAGAACATGTATTCCTACCAGAAAGTTTAGTCACCGCAGGGGTGACTGGACTAACATCTCCTGGCATCCAGCGGTGTAGAGACTAAACTATAACTTTTAGTAAGATAATATGGAAACTGACAACAAATTATTACTTGTGGTCTTTTTCCAGTTTTCAAGTGCAAACATACCAAAGTTTATTTTAAATCTGAGCCAGTGAGACATTTAGTAATATAGATCAAAGCAGAAATGAAGGCCTCCCATGCTTATTATTTCAATATGATGTCTGTTCTAATAAAGTGTAAGAATGCTTGTGATAGACTAACTAGTAGGAATTTTCTGGTTCTGTAGTTTAGCCTTAAATATATACATGTATTTGTAAATTAATCAGAAACATATTGTCGTGGTTTCAGTTCCTCGGAAAGCTGATTGTTTTCAATCCTTTCTTTAATCTTAGAAATATGGTGGCAGTCTGCCAGCACACTTTCAGATAAACAGTCCACTTCACATTTAAAAGCTGTAGAATCACTGATGTTGAAGGAGGGGAAAAAATCAACAGAAAACAACACCAGTTTTCACTCTCTCTCTCTCTCTTCCCCAAAATGTAGAACATTATTTAAATAAGTTGGAGTTGTTGTGCTATTGTCCCTCACTCTTAATTAGAAATAATAAAACCCATCTGTGCAAGGTGAATTTTGATAAGATCTCGGCTTTTAAGTGTTTGTTGATCTTGTGTGTACCAATTTTCAAATGTCTTAATAGCTCCAGGATGGCTATCACACTGAGTAGGCTCAGTGATTTCCATCAAGCTCTGTGCTGTTGAATGCAATTCACTTTATGCGTGGTTATATTTTGACTGAAATTTTAAAAACATACTATTCCTTACAGTACAATAAGTATTTAACTGGATGGAACTGTTTCCATTTGGAAGAGGTTTGTTTTTTTTTTTCATAACAGCAGCTCCTCGCAGTTTGGGATTAAACACAATTAAAGTGAGGAGTTGTTTTACATGAATCGCATACTGGACAGCATTTCTGTGGCTGCTTTCCAAAGGCAGAATTTTCTAGTCTCATTTTACCCATTTTGGGGGGCCCACATTCAGGATAAAGAACCCACCCCTCAACAGAGAAGGGGAAGGCTCAGAAGTGATTGTCTCGAAGCCTGGAAATGGAAGACAGGATTTCTTTTCTTTCAACCTGTGTTTTCAGTCAATTAAAATTTGTACTCAGGGCTTTTCGGTTTGAAGCCACCCCTGTGTCTGTGATGAGCAATCCTTCTTGTTTGTGCAGTCATTCATTATCTCCATTACCAAGAGGAGAATAGAGGACAATTACATTG
>VZRR01012209.1:511934-564434 GCA_013398015.1 Oreocharis arfaki
GGCAAATCATGTCAGTTTATGCTTATCTTTAACTTGTGATTATCGAAGATAATAAAATTTATGTGTGCACCTAAAATTAAGCTACGACTTTACTGTTTTGTTGAAAGGTCATCCATAATATGCTGAGGAGAAAGTAGTCTGGCCTGCCATGGCCAGAAGAGGCTGCTTTTATATAAGCTGCATGACAAGGTAAAAAACAGGCAAAACTTTTTGAAGAAGATTTCCTCATCCTCACTTCCCACTCCATATCCTCCCACCTTCCTAAATTACCCTTTTTACATCTCAATTGATGGAAAGACAAAGAAACCACTGTAAATGAGCAGAGCTGCAAACTGAGGGAAAAATTGCAAGGGGCAAGGCTGATAAAAACAAGTCTAGTCCAGTCTGAATGTATGAGGCAAAATCAGCAGAAGGAAGCTAAAAATGTGCATTGACAATGAAGGACAAAGAGTATTATAAGAATTATTGCTGCAGTCTGTTAAAGCATTTGCAGCAGAAAAAAGATACAAGAAAAATTGACAAGTAGAATAAATAGAATATAAAGGATTAAAAAATAGCAAAATTATTAATTTTTTTCATAATTATTTTAAACAATGGAGCACATCTAGTATTCTGAGAGTTAAGCACTTTCATTATCATTGTTTTGAATGAAGCTCAAGCATATGATTAAAAGTCTTCGCTAGATAAAAGTATTTTTTCTGAAATTAGGCTGGAGAGCTACTTGAACAGGAACCGCGCTTCCAGACAGAGGTTCAGGTCCGTGTGTATGTGTGATGCTCTATTTGAAAATACTGTGTGCACATATCGCAGAGAGAATACTTAATGTGCTTGAAGCTGGCATCGTGCTTGAGCACCCTGTTAGATTGCGGTGCGAGTGAGAAGGTAAAAGCTGTAAAGGAAAAAGAAAGTACTTGTGAAAGATTTAGGCATTTCTCCAGATTGCCAGTACACTGTAGAGTACTTACTATTAATGCTGTAACTTGTTGTATAGACACTTAAGAAAAGAATTCTGCTCACGTATCTGATATGACTTTGAAATTCAGACTTTGCCATTTCCAGGTCCAGGTAACATTTTAAAAAGAATAACTGGTTTTAATGAGAAGGGGTAGAATTATATTTCTTTTTCTGAGAGGAGATAGAAGATAGACAGCAGAGGATAGATAGGAGAGGACTCTGACAGCAGGTAAGAAGCCCTACACTAGGTTTTTAGAGAACTGAAATCTAAGCTTTAGAAAAAACTCCTAATTTAAAAATTAACTCTTCACTAACTGATTCACTGATTCCTTTATTTTTAATAAATATAGTGAGAATATGTTTGGGTTTAGTCAACTAACATGCCAAAGGAATACCTATTTTGGAGACAAAAAATATTAACTTATGGAGGTCATGCTAGAAGGATTAAATGCTATACTTGATTAGTGCCATGTTCCTATAGAAAATAATGAGAAATTGAGGAAAACATTAGAGGCATGAATTTTAAGTTTTTTTCCTAAGTTAAAATTATTTAAATTGAAAAAGCTCAGCTATCTTTTTTACCTCTATCTTTCCTTATGTTTCTGTAAAGTCAATATCTGCACAATCTTTTAGACATATACACTTTCAGCATTTAAATTATTTTTAATTCCATTTGTTTATAGGCTTTATATCATTAGTCACTTAGTCTAGATATATATGACAAATCAAATAAAGAAGTTGCTCATTACTTTCTTGGTCTTACACTTCTATTTGGAAGAAAGTTTAAGTGAATATTAAAAACTTAGGAGGATTATCCAAATGATATCTGTGGATCAGTGGTTTTCAGCCTGTAGTCTGCCATCTGGGAATCTCTGGATTATTCCTGAGCGGTCTGTAAAAATTGAGGAAAGTCCCAGCTGACTTCAGTTGCTTAAATTCACTACACATCTTCAATGGAAACATTTTACAACTTTGAAAATAGGAAAGGTTGCAAACCCTTTTTTAGATATTTACTTACCACTTGCTTGAGATATTATTGATCTTTTCCAAGAAGCAACTGATAACTACGAAGGTTTTGCTTATGTTAAGCAGCAGATGGTTTATTCTGGATAGCTTCTGACTGGAAAACAGTAAAATGTTTTCTCAGAATATTTTCACTGAATTTTCCCTAGAATTCCTTGATATTTTCACTTTTCTAGGGAAATGTTTTTCAGTATATGGAAACCAGAACTTGGAAAGGGCTTTGCTTCAACAAATCTGCAGAGGACAAGTGAAAAAGCAAGCCTTGTGTCCATAGATTAAATTGTCCTCTGCAGAAAATGATTAAAATGTGCAATTGAAAATGAAGAATCCACAAGTTAAAAATTGTTAATTTCTGATGAGTATTTCTCAAACAGTATTACTTCTCATTTTTACGATGTAAATGGGGAAAGAATCAACCTCACATGTTTCATGAGGAAGCCCCAACAGGAGCTAGATCAGTCTCCAAAACCCAGAACTAAACCTTAAGACAGGGTGGAGTCCTGCTGATTTTGGGGAAAAGTGCCAGACCCAAAACCAAACCCCAGACTTCAGCCCTTGGGCAGATTCTTGAGGACATGCTATTTTTTGGTAGACTTTCAGTTGCAGCAACTATTTTCTTTTCAATTATGTGTCTTGTAATGCTGTGTAAACGCTGCAGGGTTTAGCTTATGAAAGGTTCACGAACTGAACCATGTGGTTTGATTTGTAGCAATTGGTAACAAAATTCCACCTGAAGTTATATGTAGGTTTCACTCTTTGATGAAAGATTAGCTTCTACGGAGAGTATCATCCCTTCTCACAAAGAATGAGAATGTGTTGTCCGACTTTCGTCAAGTCAAGAAACCCTTCCCTTTCCAGGGAAGTTAAGAGGACCAGTAACTTGCATGAGAAATCTCAGTTGTTATTGCAACATCAAATGATATTTGAAGAAGCTACCATACAGGTATAGCAGATAGCAGAGAACAGACAGGTAACAGATACCGTACAGGCATTGCGAAAAGTGCTATAATGAAGTGAGAAGTGATCTGGGAGTCACTGCACTTTCTCTCATATCTCAGCTTTGATATATCCCTTTAAGAAAATATTTATCACAAAACCCCAGAAAGGATAGGTCTGTTCCCCCTGGCAGAGGAAAAAAAAAAAGGCAGGGCCCTCTGTGATGAACCTACTCATTTGAGTGAGTGCCCCTGTCTCAAGGAGTCATTAGACACCTCTCTCGCTTGAGAGCTTGGAGGGACTCATTGAAAGAAGAAGAGGCTATAAACTCAGGAGGAAAATAAAGCTAAAGACATGGATTTAGCCTTGATCTACTTCTGTTTTTCATAGGAAAGATGACTATTTATCTAATTGCACGTAAGAACACTCAGGAATAGCTAAGGATACGAAAATTTTCTGTATATTATTAACAATGCAAAAGATGAACACTACTTCTTAAAATCAGTAGTCCAGACCTTGGAAACATGTTGCAAATCTAGGAAATCAAGAGTAAACTGGGAATTGAGTAACATAATTCTGCCTGAAACAGTAGTAAACATATGGAATAATTGGCCAGTGAAGCAAGTAATCTAAATGAGTTTAAGAGACAGCTGGACATTTTTATCTCAGGAGAGAAAGGACTGAAGGATATAGTGATAAACTAGGGAGCTGAGGATGAAATATACTGAAAGAAAAGGCTTGATGAACCAAAGGATCCTTTCTCTAGTCAGCAATTTCTTATGTTTATAAATTTAATACGAAAAGCTGCTGTGTGAAATGCTATTTCTACATAGTGTCACCATGTCTGAGGAAGAAACATTTTGTTTCAGAAGACGAATTTTACTGATGCAGCCTCCACTGCCAGTAATAGCTCTGCTTGATCCACCCACTTAAGACAAGCTCAACTGCCCCCACTCTCTCCAAAAATTGAATTATTTACACTGTACTTTATTGCTTCAACTTTCAAATTACTTCATGTAGTAGTGCCTTGTAATCCTTTTCTTAGCAAATCTGTGGCTAGTGAAAGTGTCATGCAGTAGCCTGCAGAGAAAATTTCCTTTATTAGTGTTTCGTCTTCCAACAACAACATTTTGGATGAGCCATCAAAAACATAATTTTTAAAGATATTAGCAAATATAACCAAGTTCATTCCAAGTAGTGTGTCTAACTAGTTCTGATGAGCTCATAGTTTTCCTCCCTGTCATCACACTCACGCCGTAATTTCTTTCAGAGAATAGAAAATAAAAACCAAAAGACAGAAACAAGCATAAAATATTGAAAGATTGAAACAAGAAATTTCAGTACTGACTTGGTATCCAGGCTCAAAGTTCACTTTCAATGCAAGTCCTATATGTGGTTACCTAACTACTCAACTGCTTCACAAATCAGACATTTGGATGTGTAATTGTCAAGGTTTATGACTGTAATTAAATTGTGGTTTAAACTGATTGCAGATGCAAAATTGCATCTCTAGGAAAGGAGGCCAGGCTGAGGCTCTATCAAAAGTCATGTTCTTCAGGTTGAACCAGAAAGATTGTACAGTAAGTTGAATGAATTTCAAAAAGCCTTGATTTTCCATTAACTTGCAGTTTTGCTTTTGCTGGTGAAACATCGCTGGCTTTAGCACAGTTTTCCTGATTGTTACTGATGCAAGTTAAAAAATAAAAAAAGTCTCTGTGTCTGGAATTAGGGGTGTGGGAGGAAGCTGGATGTATCAGCCCTGCGTGTGCAACTGCACCACTTGTGTTTGGAAAGAGAGGCAACATTACCAGCTTCCTGTGTTTAGAAGTGTTGGGACTGATTGTTGAAATGCCTATTCTGACACTAAAATTGCAATTTCTCTGTCCCCTGCTGTGCCCGATAAGCATTTCTGGAAAGAGCAACCCTTGTTCAAAATAATGCTATTCCCAGAAACACTGTGCAAATAACAACCAGAGTCTTTTAAAAGTCAACAAAGCAGGGAGGAAAAGGGAAAGGAAAGGACTGCCAGCTCAAGGAGAGATTTAATAGAAACCCCCTTAAGTTCAACTGTATTAGATCCTTTGTGCCTCATCATTTTACTGTGTGAAGGAAGTTGGAAATAAGGATCTCCTCTGTATTATCACAGGATATGTATTTATTTGAAGAGTTGTCATATCTAATTCATATTCCTGCATTTAATGAAGAACAATAAAGCAATGTACCAAGTTGTAGAATTCAAAATAACTCACACAAAAATAGGCAGGTAGCCAGATTCACTGGGGAGGGAGGAGAAATGTGGTCATCCCCAGCATATACACTGCAGCCCCTGTTCAGAAATCACCAATTATTTCATTGCTCTATTCAGATATACAACAAAGCTTTCCATTCCTCTTGATAATTGGGATTTTCATTATCCTTCTCCCACCCATCAGGAGAGAGGATAATAAATCCCACTGTCTAAAAATCATGCACTGGCACAGGTTTCTCTTTCTGCACTTCTGTGCAGAAGTATTTATAATAGAGACCATATTCGCCCACTTTTCTGTTTGGCAGCTTTTTTCCTTTATGTGAAACCAAACCTACAGAAACCATTCCGTAATCAGGAAATATACTGTTATCACACTATATTTTCCACCAGATGTCAACTGCTGGCAACATCTCCCCTCCCCCACATTGGTTTTCTTTTCTGCACCTAGATTAATTTAAAAGGTTCCCTTTCTCTTGGGCTAGCACTGCAGGCAAGGATTCGCCAGAGACTGGTTCCCTAATGACAGCAGTAAGTCTCACTGGGCTTGCTTGAGAAGACGTTTGCCAAGCTTTTACTGCTCAACCAAAAGAAACTGCCTGAAAGTTGCTAATATTTTACTATTTATATTTGAAGGTTTGTTTGTGTTAGCCAAGACAGTGCCAAGTTGCAGGGTAGGTAGGGAGAGGAGGGAGAACTCCAGAATACAGCCACAGGGCCTCGTTGCTGCCTCGCTGTTCTTGGGGGAGTTTTTCCTTGGAGATTTCCAGGAAAGAACTTATTAAGGCAGCTCCTGGAAGACAAGGAATTTGTTTCTGATTGTGACATAGTCTGACCATGTGAATCTGTTCAATTTAAGTCTCTAACACACAATAAAGTTGAATTTTCTTCCTCTCCTACATTTTTTTTTTTTTCTTTTTTTTTACTTCCTGAGGCACCTCTTCTGGGTCACTTTTTCTAGATAGCTGGTGATGCTGGTCTCCTCAGCTCTCTCAGCCCAAAAAGGTCCTCTATGAATTGAAAACAGCCTCTTCATCTATGTCCCCTCCACTGGTCCCAGCCTGAAACAAAACAAAGAGAGGGAATTTAGGGACATAGCACTGGGCCTGGGCCTTTCATTGAAGAATTTCCAAAAGACTAAGCTTTTTTACTTCTCCCAGCATGATATACTCTAATAGCTCTCCTTGGCTTATCCTTGAGATTCGAAACATGTAAGTCACTGCTCTGAGAGGTAATTCCTCTTTAATTCAGTTCTTCCCTCTGCAAGAGAAAGGGTCTAGTAATACTTACCTGACACCTCACACTGCAGTGAAATCATATTGTTAGTACAAATAATTCACAGTTCATAAATGAAAATATTAGTTTTTGAGATTTATTTTAGTTACGTTTTCTGCAGTTTCACAGAGTTTGGGGAGCTTCGGAAATAGAAAAATGTAAGAATGAGAGAGTTTGCATAGCAGGAGAGGGGATTTCCTAGCCACAGACGAAGTTCTTTGCAGGAGATATCTTAGATCACCAGCAAAGAGAGAAACATATCTTCTTTCCAGTGTGAAGAATCCAGATTTTCTCTGATTAAAAAAAAAAAAAGAAAACTATCACCAGAGAAAATAGAAAAAGCAGTGCTTTAAAATTTCTATTTCAGAGCATTTTTGCTGTGCTTGCTTCAAGTTCCATTTCCTACTTCATTGTTTTATTGTGACTGTACTAGAAAACATATTCCCTTCTTTGTATGTGACTCATAATCATTGTTGCTGACTATTCATTTAGTTCAGACTTGCTGCTGTGTCCCAGCCCTTGTCTGAGACCTGCTTTGTTCTAGTATTTGATTGGGAATATGAGCAGGTTTGTTCCTCTTTTTCTACCTCACAAGGTAAACAAGGGAAACATATTTCCCATATTTTCCATGTTTTTCCAGACATATCTTATCTTTTATATTTGTCACTACAAGCTAATGTTTCAATCTGTTTAAAGTTGACCTCTCAAGTTGTGAACTTCCTTGAAAAACACTGATAAGCAAAGAAACTTTAACAGCTATTAGTGAGGGAGTGGTTGTGCCGTGAGTTAGCATTACCTTTTTATATCAAGAAAGCAGAATGCAACTGTGGCAAAAGTTCCCATGTGAAGACATAAATATATTGACAAATCATCACGGTGGCTTCAGCGCGGTACTTAGGAGAGGAAGCAGCCTGTATTTCAGAAAGAGCATTGTTCCAAGGTGCTTGGATCTTTTGATGTGGTTTCTCTCTCAAGTCAGTGAAGGGAGGTGTCCTGCTGAAGAGCAGCATCAGCCACCATGGCATTGTAAAATGCTTTTCACCATTCTGAAATCCCATGAGGACCCTGACCTATTGAGAGCAGCCTCGCAGAGAAGGATACAGGAGTACTGGTGGATCAGGGGCTGAACATGAGCCCCCATTGTGAACTCACAGCCCAGAAAGCCAAGTGTACTCTGGGCCACATCAAAAGAAGTGTGACCAGCAGCTTGAGGGTAGTGATCCTCCCCCTCAGCTTGTCCCTTGAGAGATTCCTCCCAGAGCACAGTGTCCAGCCCTGGGGCTCTCAGCACAAGAAGGCCACAGATGTGCTCAAGCAGGTCCAAAGGAGAGCCACAAAGATAATCAGGGGGCTGGAGCACCCCTCCTATGAAGGCAGTCTCAGAGAGTTGGGGTTGTTCAGCCTGGAGAAGAGAAGGCTCTGTGGAGACCTTACAGCACCTTCTAGTACCTAAGGGAGGCCTACAAGGTAGACGGGGAGGAACTCTTTATCAGCATGTGCAGTGATAGGACGAGAGGCAACGTTTGTCGTGGTTTAACTTCAGCCCTATGTCAGCCCCATTCAGCTGCTCGCTCATTCCTCCCTGCCAGTGGGATGGGGGAGAGAACTGGAAAAATGAGAACACCTGTGGGTTGCGATAAAGATGGCTTAATAGGTAGAGCAAAAGCTTCACACAGGAAAACAAGGAATTAATTCACCACTTCCCATGGGCAGGAAGGTGTTCAGCCAGGACAGCAGGGCTCCATCACATGTAACAGTGGCTTGGAAAGACAAACAGCATCACTCTGAACAGCTCCCCCCCCGACTTCCTCCTTCTTCCCACCACTGTATATGCTGAGCAGGATGCCATACGGTGTGGGACATCCCTTTGGTCAGTGTGGGTCAGTTGTCCTGGNTTCAGCCATTCCCAGGACAGCAGGGCTCCATCACGTGTAACAGTGGCTTGGAAAGACAAACAGCATCACTCTGAAAAGCTCCCCCCCCGACTTCCTCCTTCTTCCCACCACTGTATATGCTGAGCAGGATGCCATACGGTGTGGGACATCCCTTTGGTCAGTGTGGGTCAGTTGTCCTGGCTGTGTCCCCTCCCAACTCCTTGTGCATCCCCAGTACCCTCACTGGTGGGGTGGAGTGAGAAGCAGAAATGGCCTTGACTCTGTGTAAGCACTGCACAGCAGTACTGAAAACATTCCCATGTTCTCAACGCTGTTTCCAGCACAAATCCAAGACACAGCCCCATACTAGCTACTGTGAAGAAAATTAACTCTATCCCAGCCAAAACCAGCACATGGTTTTAACTGAAAGAAGATAGGTTTAGATTCGATATCAGGAAGAAATTCTTTACTGAGAGGGTGGTGAAACATTAGAACAGATTGTCCAGAGAAGTTGTGGATGCCCCATCTCTGGAAATGTTCAAGGCCAGGTTGGATGGGTGTTTGAGCTACCCGGTCTAGTGAAAGGTGTTCCTTCCCATTCCAGGTGTCCCTGGGGGTGGAACTAGATGGTGTTTGAAGTCCCTTTCAACCCAAACAATGCTAAGATTCAATAGGTAAGGTTTATGCTGTGAAGGATGGAGGACCAAACCCTGCTGCAGTTCCACCTCCCTCTCTTATTATGTACTAGCAATTTGACCAAGCAGGGTCAGTTGTTTCCCAATATTTTTTTTATTTTTCCCAGGAGTTTTTAAAGAATAGAAACATAGTTAGGGATAGAGTGAAGAAGTCTCTTCTTAATATGGAGTTAATTCAGACAGGCTTGGTGTTTTTTGCTTTTCTATTCATTTGTTGATTACTCAGTGAGTGTTTTACATAAATAAATCTGAGCCTGAGACTGCTTGCAGAATCAGTTCCCCACATGCATCATTCTTCACTTTTTCATTTTTCCATTGGTTGCCTAAGCCATACGGCATGATTTTTGATCACTGTCTCCATGAAAGTAGCTGTACCATAGTTTTACTAACAAAAGGAAGGATATTCTCAAGTTTTCATTCTCTCATGGACAGTGCAGGAACAACTTACTGAATTAGGAATAGGCAAGCTTGCAAAACCAGGAGACCTGCCTTTTTATTTTTTTCCCCAGGTCTCTTACAGCAGGTCTTTCCCTGAAATATCACTATTAGAAAGTATAGTAGAAAAATGAGATATGGGCTAAGATGAGATTTTTAAAATTCCATCTTATCTGGAGAACAGTAACTCCATATGCACATGTGTCTATATTAAGGGACAGCAGAACAATCAGAAATTAGTGGAATACCTAGGTCCTAGATTCTAGGAAGAATGGAAGAACAAGAGAGGGAACCAGTCCTCTGCCAAAGGAACAAGTTAGAAAGCTGAAGGAGAGATATTCTTGCATTGACATTACGATTATCCCAGAACCCTGTCGGGGCAAAGCAGCTATTATTCTAGCCAAACTCTCTGTGCAGCGTGAGCACAAAGCATTACAGTTGTATTTCTACCCATTCCTTGTGGAGCTCAGCCCTCTAATTGCAAAGCCTGTGTGACTGTGGATTCAACAGTGCTTTTTATCTTTTCTCACATTTGACAGTTTTCTATTATTTGTGACAGGTTCTCAGTGTTATTTTCACAAACACTGAGTAACTATTTTATGGGGACATTTCTTCATTCCTTGCTTGCAAAGTTGCAGTTAAGAACTCCTTCAGCCTCCTGACTGGCAGGGAGAGGAGAAGGACAGTACAAGAAATTTTAACTTTCCTCTTATTTCTAAAGCAATGCAATATTTGTACTTGTCTTCATATGTTATCAAAGTGTTAATGAGCCAGTCAGCACTGGAACAAGGTAGGGAGATACAAGAATATAGTCCTGATATATAGTTTATGCCAGTTCTAATCCAACAAGGGGAAAGTCCTAACATAAGCAGTTCTAGGATAGCTGCTGTCTACCCTGCCTCTGCTGGGACTGCTGGAGCGTAGTGCTTGGTGCAAAGGTACGAGCCTGACAGCACAGATGTTCAAAGTAAGGCAGGAAGAAAATAGTAAAGATTACTCCCGCTTGCTCCATCTGCAAAACCACTGTTCTATTGCTAAGTGGATGAGCTTGGAAAGAATTTACCAACAAACATTCATGGAGAAAAATTAAATTTTTCAAATGCTCGTGAGAAAAATTAATGAGACAAGGCTCAAAGTAATAGACTGATCAGGCTCACCTTCCTCCAAGAAATGTAACACACTCCTTCATCTTCAGTTAAGATTCCTATTGCAGAATGTGTAGTTAAAGGGGAATGGGTTTGATTGAAACTTCATGTTTTATAAAAATGTGTTATTATTTTATTTTAAAATGTCTAAGAGCATATGCTTTAATTAAAATTTCTTTAAAATATAAGTAAGCATCACAATTTGTAAAGAAGCTGGAAAACTTGATGAAAAAGGCTAGCTTTTGGAACCAGAAAAAACATTTTCCATTAGCTAAAATAAATAAGATTCATATTGTTTTCTAGACAGATGATGGTTAGGTATTTAGATACCATTCCTGGGTATTTGTGCAGTCTCTTACAGATTAAAAGCAGAAAGAAACCCAGACAGTTTTGGATCTGGCCATTCTTCAGGTGTATAAAGGAAAGCAGTAAAAAAAAGAAAAATCAGTTGAAAATTGCTGACCAAAAATCATCAACAACTCTGACCTTGCTGTCCCTAACAAGGCTGGTAGACACTGGCTGCATCTCAAAAATAATCCAGGTCTAATATGATGCTGACCCTGTTGTGTCTTTTCCATTTTGGCATGAAAAGGAAATAACATAATGTCTCCACAGGCTACTCATTTATAATAAATACTGATTGGCTATACTGGTAATTTTATGTGATAAAGATATTAAATTGTGTCAATAAACCAGGAACAAGTGATGTGTAAAATAATTAACACTAAAGGGAACGTAATAAGTTACTTATTAAAATCCATAGATGGATTATGTGACCCTGTGATTACAAAGCTATGGAGCACATGACTTAGTATACATCTTCTGGTCCAAACACCTCATTGCACTCTGTCAGATTACTGGCTCCTGACACTAAATAAAATTCAGATATGATTTATGGAGTGGCCTTTTGACAGGAGCTGGAATCAGAAATGGTTTAGGCTTTGCCAATATTCAGCACTGTTTTCATTAGCTACTGATATAATGCAGGTATTACATTTAGTCAACCGAATTATGTGTAGTTCTCCAAGATTCTCCCTCACTCCCTGTAGTCATTGTTCCACTCATAATAAAATTTTCCTATCAATTTGCCACAAGAGGAAGCCTGAAGTTCACTAAATTACATCCATGTGCATTTGTGCCCTAGACAAAGTGATACCAATTAAAAGAAACGAAACAACAAACCCAACTTGATTCTATTTTTAAATTGTTCATGGAGAACAGGGAAACGGGCTCACAGAGGAGGCCACCCCTGAATTTCAAGCACTGGAAATTTCATTTTCCTTAATTAGTAAAACAGCATCGGTCTAGAAAAGAATAAAACAAAGAGAGAGATGCTAAATAATATGTCAAAAATGACACCTGGCCTCCCTTATGACTGATTAGTTTGAAAGGTTTGCTATGTGAGGTGAAAGCATCATTTTGCACTTCTTTCCCCCTGCTCCCTGTATAATTTTATTTTTTTTAGACAGCCTGAAAATGGTGTTTTTCTGTACAGACAGCAAAAGAACCCCAGTTCTGACAGCTGAAGTGAAGCTATCTCAGTGGTTTAGCAGTACTGCCACACAGAAGACTTGAATTTGGGAGTGGCCTGGGGGCACTCTCTTTATGAGCCTTTGATGCTCCGATGTGTCACAGAGGTGAGGCGCTTTGACTTCAGGCAGCAGTGCTTGCTGATGGCTCCTGACTCTGTAAGCACCTCCTGATGACTGAATTATGACGCAGCACTTGCATGGCATGGTTGGAGACTGCTTAGCCCTGTCCTGGCTGGGGAATGAATGAAGTTAATAGGTGTTTCATGTACTGTGTGCTGGTACACAAAATCCTTCCCAAATTAATCTGGCTGTGTGTCAGAAGAGCTTTTTACAGAGCTTCTGCGGCAACAACCAGGCTTCCTGCTACCTGTAATGCAGAATGACTTCCTGGGGGCATCTCCAAACTCTTTCTGCTTATAGCCTGTGATTATTCCTCCCAGTTTCAGTGAGTTATCACCTTTTGTTTTTAACAGTTACTGGCTGTTGTGACTTTTGTGCCAACAAGCATTCAACTGAGGACCAGAAATTGCTAGCATACAGTTCAGTCTCTAGACATGGCACCCATGCCATCTCCTACAATTTTTGAGACATCAAAGCACCTCAAGTGTGCTGACTTTTGAGCAGGTCTTCAAATCCTTATTTCTATGGATATTCCTTTTTTCTTCTACTTTGCTGCTGTCTTCATACTATCGGTTGGTTTTATGCTGGAAGTCTATATTCTTTATATATATCTTCTCACCAGGTTAAGGTAGTTCCAATGTGAATGAATCTTCAGGACTCCCCCTTACCCTGGTAGTGGCAGGGTGTTCTGGATGAACTTTTGCAGTTAAGTCAGTTTAACTCTGTCATAACTCTGGATACTGTGTACGAGCTGGGAGCGACTGTTCCCTTGCTATTGCTTTATGTGTCAGTGTTATTGCTGGGGTGGCACCTATGCATTCTGGCTCTAAGTCCCTGCCTTCTCTGCTGTGCAGCCTTTCCTGCTTAGCTGTTGTTTCTCTTAACTGATCTGTTGCCTGTCTATTGTCCTTCTGGACTGCAGCAGGCTAGTCCCCAAGGAAATGATTCTGACTTACCTCTCTGTGCTGGGCTCACATTTAGCTCTAGAAACAGTTTACTGTGGTGGTTCAATGCTGCAAAATGGGATTAGCTCTTACCTTTCCTGCATTTGCCACGTTTCTTCTGTCTCTGCAAACTGTTGACATGGAGGATAGAATGCTTGTCAATTTTTTATTCGCTTATGAGAAGAAGCTCCCAGTTTGACACTGTATTATTAAAATTCTGCTGCTCAACATTAAGCTCAACATCGTAGCTCACATAATACCTTGCGAAAGGTGACCTATGTTTTGGTCAATTTTCTTGGTTCTCATCCACTCTTATTCAAGCTGACATTAAGCAGCTAAGTGAGCACTTAAATTAAGAGTATTGTTTCTCTATTCTAATCAACACAGATGGAGAAGAGTACTTCACAGGGCAGTTTGGATCACAGGTTAACCTGCTCTAAGGAAGTACCTAGTTTTCTTTGCTGCTGGTGGGAATGACTCTCCAATGTTTGACATTTTGCAGGATGAACTTGGGCCCAATTCTGCTTACTCCAAATCAGAGTAATTATGCCCCATCTCTGTTTAATTTTTATCCTCAAGAGTTCAGTCCAAAACAGGCTTTGAGCTAGGAGTTCACAAGACCGTAACATCCTTTGTCAAAGCACCTCACATTGTTCCATGCACATTGTTCACTTGTCTTTTATACTTGATGCCTGGTTAGACAGTACATTCCTCAATATCTCTTGTATTTATCCCCCAAGAAGTGGTATATGCAAACATATTTTCCTGCATAATGAGCTCAGACTAGCAGTCACTTACTGAGGTGTAGCTGATGGGTGCTCTCTTATTGAGGAATAGTAAATCATTTGATTATGATTGTCTACCCATATCCTGAATGGAAATAGAATCAAGATCAGAAAAACTCCTTCTCAGCAAAGTCAGGTGAAATAATGGCCCTTGTGGAATCTGAAGAATCAAACCAATAAAAAACTGAGAAATTCTTTTACCTTTTACTTCATCCGTCACTTCCTGACTACATTTGTATTCCAAACACTCCAGGTGGCAATGCCAGCAAAGCCGGCTCAATCCCTCTCTCTTTTCTCTATCTTAGGAGAGTCACACAACAGGTTTTATGGGCATACAACCTACCATGAAAAAAAGTATAATGTGCACTTGTATCTTGACAGCCACTCTGTGGTAATTACTTATACGTGTGTTCTCTCTTCATGATAAATGCAGCATTTCTGAGACAATTTACCTCTCAAAGGTGGTATAATTCTGATTTACTCCTTTGGAGAGCATGCATAGCTCATTATTAAGAAACAGCTGATATAGTGTATATTCACACTTCAAGTTATCCTACTCGAGACTGTTGCTGTGCCCTAACTTCTGGTCCATCACAGAGCTAATGAACCCAACCTCTTCTTCAAGGAGGGCACAGCAACTTCAACTTTTGAGACTGAATATCTCAGGAAGTCAGTAACTGCGAGAGTTTTTGGGGGAATATGATGTGAAACAATTCCTCTATGTGCTCTTACAGTTAGTGTTTTCAATTTGCTCAGAAAAACCACAGCAATTGTGGCTGGAAGTGTGAAAATTTTTGCAAAGGTACTACTCAAGCACTTGTTGAATTAAGTAGAATTTAATATTTTAGCTCACATTCACAGTGCTAAATAGCTAGGTCTGAGGCAATATTTCTGTAACAAGAGCATATTGCTTTGAGATTTTTGGTTCATTCTTCCTATTCTCTTAGGCCATAATGCTGAACTTGTGGTGCCAAAACCCAAGACGGTCCATGAAAAATTCAGGTTTTATTTCCTTATGAGGCTAGATTTGGATTGGATGTGATCCTTGTCCAAATGTTTTACCTATCCTTTTTTCAGTGCAATATTTTTTGATAAACCTTACACCTCAGCACAGTCTACAGTTGTATTGGTCTTGGTCAGCTGGATGAAAAGACAGTCATCCCTCTGTGAATTGTTCAACCATGGATGTGGGGAGATAAGCATTCTTCTCTTCAGAATTTATAAGTGGCGGGGGGTGGGGGGTGTTGCTGGTTCCTTTTTGTTCTCAGCGGCTGTCAAACTTTTCATTTCTAAGACAACAAAATCTATATGCCATGCAAAAGCATTTGTGTAATAAATAGTGTTGATTACAATGCTTGAACTAGAGTAAAGGTAGAGGAGAGTTATATTCATATCCTTCACAACTGGACGCGAAGTCAGATGCAGCCTTCAAATGAAGTGGGGCATACCCTGCTGCAGCAATCTCCTCACAGAACCAGGAGTAAGGGCAGATTCACGAGGACTAGCACCACCTGTTAGCAAAATGCGTGGTAGCCCATGTCCCAGCGTGGCAGGGAAGCTCAGTGACGGTACAACTCCCACATCGTAACAGGGACTGCCTCCATCCCAGGGGAGGTCCTGCCAGGCCTTGCTCAAATCAGAGGATATCTATCTGAGTACAGAACTGCATGAATTGGTTCCATGTTTATTTCCACTAACTATATGAAGGAGAGTCAGTTGAGAATGAGGAGTTGGTGCCAGCAGAACTTCTTTATTGCATGATGTTTCTTATGTCCACAAATCAGGCTGTTCATATTCATGATCAATGACAGAGAATAAGATGCAGAGAAAAGGATAGTCTGGCAAGTCCTTGAGATCAAAAGGTCTTAAGGAGAGGAAATTTTTATGTCCTCTACTGAATTTATATTTATGGAAGAATACAGTTCCTATTCTTTGCAACACACAAATGTTTGTATGGGTTTTGTTCTGACTTCTACAAGTTGTTTATTTTTAAGATATCAAACCTGTATTAAATAAGGCAATTGAAAATACATAAGATGTATTCTGGGATAAATAGAATTTATCCTATTGAGATCCTAGAATTTCAAACGTTAAGATCAAGTAATCCATAATAGCAGCCATAAAAAGTGGCAGTGTAGCCAAGTGAATTGTACACTGGGACCCAACAGACATGGGGCATTTTCTTTCTTGTGTCTCTGAGCTGCTTAGGCAGGTCACTTTACTTCTTTCTGCCTCAGTTATTCCATCTAAAAACGTCAATAATAATGCTGTCATACTTTGTGATGTTAGGTAGTACTACAACAGCCTCTTCTTTATATGCAGGAACTGAGAGCTATCAGAAATAAAAATATATTTTCTGTGATGGACTGTTGCTTTTAAGGCTCAGAGAAGACTGTCAGCAAAGTTGCTATTTTTGGCTGCAAAAATTGTGGGTTTGAGTTTATTGCTAGAATGGATTATCTTCCAATAAAAATTGTATTTCATTTAAAGCTTGCTTACTGAAGAATGTATACTATATTTGCCACATTAAATTTCATAATTTTTATTCATTTTAAATATAATTCAGTTATTCGTTAGCTGTTCCTACTACAGCAAGAGTGGGTGATGCATCATTATAAGCAGCACCTATTTTCAGTGACCAATAACTTTTTGAAATAGCTAGATTCTGAGCAGAAATTTTCATACTTAATTTCATCCTAGGAGTGAATATTTTGGATGTTTAATTTTAAAAATCTGAAACCAAGCTGGATTATTTTTCAGAATAAGATTTTCAATAAATGGCAGGTATTATTTGGTTTGGTTTTTGGCAATTGTGAAATACACTACTCAGTCTGGTTTCCTTTCATAAATCTGTTGAATATTGTATTTCATCTTGTGGAAGAAAAATAAGGGGGAGAAACCCCAAGTTTATTTTTTTTTAAAAGCATATAGTGACTTAGCAGTTCAAGTTCTATGGAACATCAACTAGGCATATTTGCATAAATCTCACAGTGTCCCAGGTAAATTAGGCTCAAAGTGTCCCAGGTAAATATAGCTAGGTCTCATTGAAATAATTGCATTTTAGTTGAAATTAGTTAGTTGCAATTGTGTATGCTGCTTTTAAAGTTTTGGGTTTCTTGAAAATTTTGCTTAGAACTGAGTGGCTAGCTTAACACCAAAAAACCAGCTGATTACCAGTGTGGTCCCACTGTAATGCCCTTGCTAAGGCTACTCGAAGGTGATAAGAGCAGCCTTGGGCACCAGTGATTGCAGCCAAGGCTCTCTATTGGTCAGGGAGAACAGCAAAAACAGTGCAGAGATATTTTTAAAATTCCTGTAAAAAATCTGGACTGCTGTCATGGAGAAGCTTGTGCTTCTCTCTTTGACTTTGGTAACCTGGTTTATTTATTTAGTGACTGGAAAAATCAAACCAAGAACTGCAACTTCATCGTAGTTGTACTGGTGTACCCCATCTTGTGAGCAGAGATTCTTCGCTGCGAAGCATCTAAAACTAACCTTTACACCCTTTGACACGCTTCTTTAGAGCTTGCCTCTCTACCTGTGCCTTAAAATCACTCCCATCTGTCTTTGGTTAGGCAAGTGACTCTTACTTTTTATGCTAAATTGTTTGTTTTATTGCTACTTAATCCTCCCAAACCACCACCACCCCCTCACATCTTCCTGTGAGCTCTGTCTGCTATGCAGATTGGGAAAGGTTTGGAGTGGTGACTATTATTTGATCGATACATTTAGCTTAGCACAAGGAGACTGATCCCTAGCTGACATCCTGTGCATCATCATAACACAAGATAATAACAGAGGATTTTATAGGCTAGCAGGTATTTACAGGGCAAATGATAAATAACAAAGGGAGGTTGTGTTTTGTGTAAGCAAAGAAATATGATTAAGTCTTCTGCAGGAACTTGTGCCTATTCAGTGCATAAATCTTTCCTAGCCTTTCTGCTACATTAATACACAATCAACTCCTATGAAGACCTAACTCCGTTGCTTTCAGTGATCCACAGTCCTTACCTGTAACAATAGCCAAGCTCAACTGAAGTTATATTTAACATTTTTGCTAATCAGTATGGAATTGAATTTTTTCTAAGAAGTGTTCTGTTCATTTTAAGTGCCGCAACTGGAGCTCTGTCATTAGAAAAGAAACATTTGGGGGTCTGGGAAACAAAACAGGAATGCCAGTAAGGTAATTATCATAACAGTTGACTCTGGGAGCGCAGGAAGTGGTGCTCTGTGGTGCGAACGCTGCTCCTCACAGCCCCCAGCTGAAATGAGACGTTTCCACTAGATAACTCTAAGTAAGTTTTAATATTATTTTTAATCATGAAAATGTTTCAAACACTCTTTGGTCTATTCATTACAGCAGGAGTGGTTATTTCATTTTTTAATAGGAGCACTTACAAACAATCCAAGTGTAATAACCAGCAGCATAAAATTATCAGTGATTGAGTCGATGCTGAACTTCTCACTTGTCAAACAGCGCAGATTGTTTTTTCCCCTTTTTCTTAGCTCTTAGGTAAATTTCACTGCTAGCTAGCATCTCACACCAGACAAAGAGCAGGGAAGGGATGAAAAAACATGAAGCATATGCATTGCAAGGCCAACACAATTTCTTGTTTGTGAATGAAAACCAGGGCTGCAAGCTAAGTGGGAAATGCTGGCTGGGAATTGTCTTGAATTCCTTCAAGTAAAAACATCAGGGACCAGAAAGCTGGTTCAAAAGGCAAGTGAAAGTTGATGAATTACTTTGTGTGTGTGTTAATTACCCTATCATCCTGAGATTTTTGTGTATTGATCTGAACAGTAGTAATAAAGCGTTTTCCTCCCCTCACTCCCTTCTAAGCGTTAGAGCTTTGTTTATCAGGTATGCTTCTAAGGAGAGAAATTACTCATCTTCTAGGCTAGCATGGAGAAAGGGGGAAAAAAATACAAATGGGCGGGAATGATCTCTTCTGCTATTCAATATGTTAAATCTAAATTGTTCATATAATTATTCCAGCATGTATTTTCTTCTAGGCTGCAGTCAGGCAGAAAAATTTAAAACATGAGAAATTGGACAATGCTAATGTGAAGTGAAACGTAGTTAAATGTTACATTCCTTTCAATGTCATTTACCAATAGTTATGTATCACACTAAAATGAAAGGAAAATATTAGCCTGAGAGTCAGTATATTAATGGGATTTACAATAACTAATATTTGAATAACCCTGAAAATAAACCTAAAATGAATATTACTGACATTTGATCAAGAACAGCTCTGGGCAAAGGTGACTGGGAAGGATACCTCAGAATAATTTCGAGGAGGTATTTTTTGTTAGCTCATCAGGGATCCTCTGTAATTTAAAACTAACTATTCACTTTAAATATTAAATGGTACAAATCATGATAATAAAAGATAAGGCTAACGACCTTTATGAGGTAATGGCAAAAGAGGACAAAGAAAAAAAGTAATTTCACAACAGCCCTGAAAGGAAAGCATTTTGAATCTCACATTACACGCAGATAAACTTAGACATTCATTTGAGCATCAGTTCCTTAAGGAACTTGCACTGAGAATTTGGCTTTGCTAAAACCTGCAAATTTTCTCAAAAATCACGAAGCAAGACACTAACAAAATTGGAAATGAAGTCTCTCTATCCAACTTTTCACTCAGCCACCAGGACAAAGTGCCTACTGTCTCCCGACTCGGAATGGGGCTGCCAAACTCTGCTGAGACTTGCGAGACGCAGGCAAGCAGAGAGCAGTGGGGCCCCCATGAAGCTCTTGCATGAAGGATGGGGCACATGTATGAGCGATGGGATTCCAAATCCCATCTTTACCCAATAATAATTAATAATTAATTAATACTTAACACCCATCTAGTGCTTTACAAGCATTAACTAATTAAGCTAATTCACCCAAGGTCAGTCCTTTGTACTCACACAATACCCGAGATCTTTTTGATCATACACCCTAAAGAGTAAAAACAGTATATCAGTAATGTTAGTTTTAGCCTAATATTATTTGGAGATTTTGATCATTAGGGATGGAATTAATCAAATATCTACTGTGTCCCATTTTTGCATTTTATCTTCCATTCTGCATTTACTATTTTTATCTTTATTAATAGCTACTGCTCAGTGGCCTTAAAGAATTTCTCCATTCAACAGAAACTTTTCTTTACAGAGACTTATGCTAATTAGTACCTTGTTTGTGGCTTCAGTGTGATTTATGAGCTACTCTGGGCGCTGAATAACAAAATATCAGGCTATCTCCATAACTGTCTATTAATTTGTTTATCTTTCTACCTGTCTACCTATCTGCTGAAATTTAAAACAGTGCAATAACTTTCAGATCAGTGACATTAATGCAGCACTAGATTAAAAGAATGTTACTTTATACAGGCATAAATGTAATTTAGAGGCACTTAGAGGAAGCTATATACTTAACATGATTCTTGGCCAGTGAAGACAGGTTGATCCCACTCATTTTGGGATTGCTAATTTGCAGTTAATTAGGAAGATTGATTCTGTTCTCTGATGCATAGGCCCAACCCTAAACACATTTTTCCGGTTTCCGTGGCACCATGCTAGTTATCATTGTCAAGGTGCAAGTATAACTGAATGACACAGTCCTTCATAAAACATAATACTTGGGGAGTTTGGGAAAGTAAATCTAGTAACCTTCAGCAAACATTTTTCTGGTTTACTCTGTAGACCAAAATCTAGTGTCATCTGCATTTAAAACAACTTTCAAATCACATTCCTTTGAGAAGGTTTATTGCAATTAGCAAATAAAACCAGAGACTTGCTTTAATGCTCAGCTAAAATAACATAGTTTCATAGTTTGAAGGAAATAAAATATTGACATTTTGCTTGAAGGAACTTGTATCCTTAAATAAATGCAGTGGGCATGGCATACTTAAGCTTGTACCTTTTATAGAAGCTAACATTTATTTTCAATGTGTTATCTCTTGAGGAGATTCTTCCCCTCTACTCTCAAAATACAAGCTGCTATGAACGGATTTGGGGGAGGAGTGAAGATGTTGGAATTATCGGCAGCTGGTGTGAGCTAGCAGTAAATTGCTGCTCCCTTAGAGCAGGGGGAAAGCTGGGGGAGCTGTGCTTCATGAGGGAGTCTCGGGGCATAGTCTCTTGTGGGACTGTCCTGGCGCAGTGCAAGTCACACTTGACGTGTATAAAGACCGAATCTATTAATGAAAAGTCCATCTAATAAGTTGAGCTTTCTTTACACTTTACCTGATTTCAGAGTAGTCACTTCTCCTCCTTTTGGGTTTCGATGCAGCTCTAGGTATCAGATCTTTGCAAAGATAAACTAGGACAATTCCTGCTGTGCCTCTGTCACACCAGACTCTGGCTGCAATGGTCTTCCCAGCCAGTCCTCTTTCTCTGCTTCTGTACTTTCCCTTGCTGTTGTACACAGCTGTTACAATAGATAGCTCTTGCACACATCATCCTATCCCTATCCTACCAAAGTTGTAGCTACACTGGGGTATTCTTCTATGATCAGACAATTTTTCTGGCCTGATTGTTTTAACAAAAGCACACTTTCTAGCAATTTTGCTCCGGAAAATCTGTTCCAGGTTATCTGCCATAGGAGTACTGCACTAATTACCCATAAATAAACAATTCCTTCATTTATCACTTTACAAACAATGTGGAAACTTCAAAATAAGTCTATGGAAAATTCCTAGGTAGGGTTCTAAAACAGCAAAATGAGGTGTGTCAAGCCAGTCTGGAAAAGCACAGATATACCAAACCCAAGAACCTGAGGGCCAAACGCATTTTCTTATCCATTTTGGGAAAGAAAGAGATAAGGAGAAATGAGATACTTGCTGTAGAATAGTTCCCAGACTCAGTAATTTTCCTTTCAAAATTTCAGTGTCACTGTGTTGGACATCTTTCTCTTATCCCTTAACCTTTAAATTTTGCAGTCATCAGTGCTCACAGGCCCATAAGCCACCAGTTGCAAATAAAATGAAAAATATAAAATACCAAAATATCGACCAGATGTAAGCACGAAGGGTAGCAAGAACAGGAAGTGGACACACCTCTCAGTCAGCCCCATCAGCTCATTCAATATACACATGTGGCTTGTTGTCAGAACTTGTGGTTGCAGCCCAAAAGGATCAGGATCAAAGCAAGAGCTTTCCTAGTTCAAAGCCAAATTTGTGTCTTTGCTGGCTCATTTGAATTTTTCATCCAGACTTTCATGGCTTCCTTGTGTGCTTGTAATTACCACATCTTTAAAACCTGACAATCCCTTCATATGGGCCAAAATCTTTTCTCAGATTGTGCTTGTGCTCTACACAGGGGTCCAAGAAAAGATATACATATGCTCTCTACAACACAAACTTTGGGCCTAGATTTGATCCATTAAAATGCGAATAGAAAAATAAGCAAGTTTTGAGTGTGTATTTCACAGACAGGAAAAGAAAGCAATTCAGAAGCTTCCGTATAGTATCCTTGAGGCCTGATACGTACTTCTAGGGTCTCCAGTAAACGTTAGGATAAGAAGATAGTTGAATATTTTTCCTTTGAACAGTAAATCAGCCCAAATCTGCCTAGCAGAAGAATTAAGCAGAAGCTTAATTAATCTTGCATTAGTATTTCCAGTGGATGCATTGCAGGTTTTCTCCTGGTTGGAATATGAAAGCTCTGATCTCCACATGTGTGCTCCTAACTCCTGCTTAGGGCTTAGCTCCCATTGATTTCCATGACCAAGATGATGAGCACCTTTGCAACTCTCAAGCAGCACAAAAAGAGCATGAACTGCCAGCTTCCTCTGGAGTGGGGAAAGCCCCCATAAGCAGAGAGTCAGTGACTCTAAGACTCACAGCACCCACACCCACATGCTCAGGCTACACAAAGTTTGTAGGTCACTTGTTGGAAGTGAAGATTAGATAGCAGAGTTCAGAACAGGCAGCAGGAAGTTTTAAACCCAGTGTAGAGAGAAAAAAGACCTGACCTGGAGATCATGGGGCCATAATCAGTTTTAGTGTGCTTTCTACACTCCTTTTACTGCGCACAGAAAAAGGTCATAGGGAAGCAGAAAATTGGAAAATACTTATAGAAGGCACCAAAAGGATCTACTTCTGATTTGAACCCTCTGTGATATGCGGGTTTTAACCTCATTAACTCTTCCTTAACCAACAGGAAAATTGCCAGCCTTTCACAGGTTTTCCATTCCCACACTTCTGGAGGTCCTCTCTACCTCTTAGCAGCCAGTTAAATTCTCTTAAACATCAGCTTATCCTTTTCCTCTGACTTACAGTTTCCTCTTTCCTCCATTTTATTTCCCTTTTCTCCCCTGATATCCCAACGTATTTCATGACCACCTCCGAGCAGAGTCAGCAGCCCAACTCAGCTGTAGTGACTCCCATTATCCCTCACTTTCCTCTGTGCGTGCTTAAATCCTTTCCTGACCTCCAGCAGGCCTTCCTACCTTGGATAATCCCACCGAGGGGTGCTCACTAGGCTGGGAGTCTCTCCTGGGCTTGCATCAGCCTGCTACATTCAAATCTCATGCTCTGAGGCTTCCTCAGGTCAGACACATTCTGCAATGAATCTGACCTGGGGAAGCCCTGAAGCACAAGATATTTGAAAGGAGGATCAGTCTGAGGTTTGAAGCAGAGAAGGGGGGCAGCGGGGTGTGTGTGTGAGATTCATGTTCAGACCAGGTCTTATTGTTTCTGAACCAGTTTTTCCACTGCTAGCTAACCATCACAGGTACCCAAACCACATTTCCTAAGCTACTCAGCAGGTCAAATTACTTGTTACTGAAGTAGAAATAAGACATGGGGGTTTTTTCCCATTGTTTTCTCTAAAAAGTACTTTATATAGGTGTGTGCAAATGTACACATGTAAGTGCAATGAAGCATTTAGAGATTACAATCATCCCCTGAATGAAAACTGATAAACATAAATGTTTAGCATGCTTGTTTAAAATGTGAAAGTAGTATTAATTAGGACTGTTTGTTTACACTGTTTTGGTAGTGTCAAGATGCCTGACTGTAACTATCAGGACCTGTCCACCTGTCAAAGATCAACTGGGTTGTTTTACCATTGTCTGCCAGCAGGAAATCTCTGGGTCCATACGGGCCTCACGCAAATGAAAAAAGAAAAGGAAGACTTTCTAAAACACGCAGTTCTTTATGGAAACCACATGCTTCTCAAAGCTTTTTGGTTGTCATTACTCTGCCATATTTTAGTATTTGTAGAATTTGAGTAGGAAAAGTAACTAGGTATGATATAATTATTTTCACGTTTAAAACAGAAACTAAAAAAAAAAAAAATGCTTTCGCCTTAAAACCTTGAGAGAAAATAGTTGCCTTGCACGAATCAGTTCTTTAAAAAAGGAAACTCATTCTATAAGTAGTTCTCTTATCCAGCTATGCCTAAAATAGGACTAACTCTATCTAGTATCCCAATTACATAATATGGTATATTAAAATAAGTCTCCCTTAATGTTGCGTTGCAAAGGGTTTGGAGTCCAGGAACAACCTTGGAATAGGGACAGAGTGACCTTTTAAAAAGAAAAATGAAATGAAATACACTTTCATTTTCCAGAAATATGCATGAAAGTAAAAACTTGACAGCATGGAAGAACATAAGCAAATATATCTTTTTATTTGAAGATAAAAAGAAGCAGGGGCTAGATAGGGAAAGGAAAAAACCTGTGAAAAAAACGGATGATGCAGTTTTTACGAATAAGCAGCTTAATGTATCTTGGCACCCACAGTAAGCCTTGTAGGAGCTCAAAGTGCCTCAGGCAATCTGTGAGCAGAATAGCAATTTTATTACTTTGTCATTAAACCAATTTCACAGCAGTATTGTTTGTTAATGAGCAGCGGCAAACGAGCGAAGATGTCACACACTGGAATAGCAGTGAGATTTGTGACCCAGGCTCAGAGCACTAAGATGGAAAGACCATGGCTATAAAAAAGGAAATACTTTGGGATGAAATGCAAAGTCTATACAGCAGAGCTTGTGTTTATGAGCTACCATTTTGCTAAGAGCTGTGAGAGAAATAAAGGTCTGGAAATATGCAGTTAAAACAGGGCCTATAAAATTAAAACCAAATTAAAGTATAGCAGAGGATTACTGCACAGGCTGTACTCTACAAAATATATTTTAAGTGATGAGGTGAAATCTAAATCAGTTTTGTTTGAATTTGGTTGGTATTTATAAAATTCAGTAAAGCAATACCAAATTCAAAACCAAAGCAGCAGCCCAAGTCCTGCGGTCTCTGATCTATAAGCTTCACTTTGAAGAAATTCAATTTACCAGTACTTAATTAGCAACTTGTCCTCTCTTTGTAAGCAGAGATAATATATAGGTTTATATAGGAATATAAATACTGAACAGACATAATCAGTGTGCCTGCACACATGCACACACATACACACACATGAACGGACACACTCTGATTCTGTATCAAACAGTGAATCAGAATCACCTAGGAAAGAGATTACATGAAGCTGAACTGTATCATTTGATGGGACTCCTTTTTTCTCTTTCTCTTCTTCGTCTTCTCTCTCTCTCTTTTTTTTNTCCTCTCTGTGTAAGCAGAGATAATATATAGGTTTATATAGTAATATAAATACTGAACAGACATAATCAGTGTGCCTGCACACATGCACACACATACACACACATGAACGGACACACTCTGATTCTGTATCAAACAGTGAATCAGAATCACCTAGGAAAGAGATTACATGAAGCTGAACTGTATCATTTGATGGGACTCCTTTTTTCTCTTTCTCTTCTTCGTCTTCTCTCTCTCTCTTTTTTTTTTTTTTTTTTTTTTTTTTTTTTTTTTTTTTTTTTTGAGCCAGGGCTGATCTTACAAAGAGATTGGGAGAGAGCCTTGAGGGATACAAGAAACAGTGCCAAGCAGGCACATTATTGAATCCCTGCAAGGCATCCCGAGGTAAGTTTGCTGCCTGAGCTGTCTTTCCATGTTTATACACAGGGAAAACTAGTTCAAGCAATGCAATAAGTGGATCAGCATGACTGACTTAAAGGAAGAGGGGAAAATTAGCCCACCATTTTGCTCCATTTGCACTAGAGATGGGGAAATAATTTTGCTGTCAGGACTTGCTTCTGAGCCACCTCCTTTCTTTCCTGTAATAAAGCCCCACCCCATTTGTTTCTATTACAATCACATTATTTAGCATAATTATCCTCTTAAAAATATCTAGATCACTATAAACGCTTCCGTTCTTTTGCCTGTTTGCTACCTCACCCATGAGGATTTCAGCACAGTAGCTACCATACATTTGTGGAATGCTTTAAGGGCTCTGGCAACAGAATAAATTTAGCATATTTGTGCGTGTCTGTGTGCCTGTGTGGATCTCGCTCCCAGTTTCTCACTCTCCGTGTGTGTAGTCAATTTGAACAATGTATTTCACTTCAGTTCACAAGCACGCTGACCTCTCTATCCAGTGATTAATATTTTTAGATGCTTGGTTTCATAGCTTGGTGACTCGTGCATGTTTTCTGCTATTTAACTAAGTGGGTAAAGGGGACGCTGCAGGAAATGCTCATTGTTGAGCAGTAGGCGGTGCTCACAGTTCTGGGAGCTCAGCTTAAGACTGTTTTCTGCCTGACAGGGCAAGACCCCTAGACAAATCCCTGGCTGGGTCTATGGTAGTTGGCAGTCATTCAAAACTGGTTCTCTGCCAGCAGTATTACTAGATAGCCAGACAGATCAATTCACTTTTACATTCCCGCCATTATTTATAGCACACTGTATATCTGCTCTTGCTTATGAACTAATGATTAGCAAATACAGTACACATAAAACATAAGCATTTGTTCTGTGCAAGGCTTTCTGTTGCTGATATTGCAGATAGTTTTACAGGTCACGGAGCCTTAAAAAGGATTTAAAGGGCATGTCTTGTGTAACATTTGTTCCTTTGAAAATGATGCTCCCTTCCTATTTTTGTGTAATTGGAGAGGATAGAACGGTTTACTTGCTGCTTATGTTTCATTGAATTCTTGCATTTCCCCCTTCTCCCACAGACTTCTAAGGAAAACACGTAGGAAGAGAGGCTTACACAGCATTATAAGTTATTTAAGAACTGTAATTCTATGTAACACTAAAGCTTTTCTTTTCAAAAAGATCTATTGGTAAAAACAAACAAACAAAAACCAAAAAAACCCCATGAAAACCAACAACCTTGCTTACATTTCAGAAGACGTCAGGGCAACTGTAATTTTGTAAACTGTAGAGAAAGACAGATGATTTGAAAATTGGGGAGAAAATACCACACCTTTACCAGGCCCTTGGGGCTGTTGAAATACTAGTTATAGTATTAAATTGCTTCAGTTACTTATGTTTTTGAGCTAGAATAGGAAAGGTCAGCCCAAATTTATGGCCCTGGCTTCAAAGCAACACAGCTCTACTGAATTTTTAAAGTCCAGATATGATCCAAACTTAATGTCCAAATTAATCCTTGGCATAAACACAGGTCTGCACTATTTGAACATTTTTAGCTGATCACTGCTACTGGTCTTGCCACAAGTTCCTGTTAGGTAGCAAGGCTTATGCTTATTACCTTGAACATTATTTCTCTGGAGAGTTCACAAAAAGGTGGCAAACACACTTTCACTTCTCTGAAATGAAGTTCAAGACTACTGCAGCAAGTGAACTTTCAAAAGTTTCAAAACATGCTCACACTGAACTGCCTGAATTAATTCAAGGTGTTCTGCTGGTGGAGAAATGTTACATAATAAGGAAATCTGTCAATTTGGTTTCCTAAACTGTTAGTTAACCCATACTTTGGTCTGGGTTGAGGTGTAAGGGAACATGATGTCAGTATGTTCTTAAGAAGTTGTCCCCTTTCCTTTTGGCAACAAGTGCACCAGAAAACTTTCTGCATAGCCTTAATTCCCTTACTGGGAATCGAGTGTTTACGGGTGCTCAAACTGAGGTACCCTGGGAGTGCAGTGCTGTGATAGGTGCTTTCTAGGACAGTGAGAACGCAAAAATTTACATTATAATAGTAATCAGCATAACTAAAACAAAGTGATTTACATCCAGTGAAACCTGGCCCAATGGAACAGTAAAGGTATAATTAGCTTTTCTTACCACTTATCACCAAAAATAAGTGAAGAGGAAGACTATAAATGCTTGAAGAACACTCTGATAAAACCTTTCTGCTCAGAAAAATGTGACTAAAGCTGATTTGTCAATGTTTTGCACCTTAAGTGATCAACTCCACACTCAATGCATACAAAAGCCCACAATACCTATTAAGATTCTCTCATACTGGCTTTGTATTAAATGACGTATATATCCAAGAGGTGAGTCAATGCAGAATCAGGAATGCTGGCTTGGCAAAAATCTTCCCAAGTGAGAATTTTCAGAGACAGTCATGTCTAGTGACTAGTATACAAAAGTGAATAATCCAGAATGATAGGCCTTTCTACAGCTCTCTGAAAGCTTAGCTGTCTTCCTTTTTTTGTTGTTATTTGAAGAATAAGGTTGGAACAGTGAACTCGTTAGGTTGATGTTACCAATGATAAAAGAGCAATTTCCAGGAGAAACTAAGCACTGGGAGAAATTAGAAGATTTACTATTCTTCATCTTAAAAAATACCAATGAAAGCAGAAAGGGATTAAAAATTTGGATCATGAGAATGAGGCATTTCTGTATAATCAGGAAAATTATAGTCCAGAATATGCTTCTTGCCTTAAATAGATTGCAATAATTCTTTGATATCTGCTAGCTCAATCATTTTTTTCTTTTTCTTCTGGATTCCTTACCTATATTCAATGACTGATGTAAAACACAGTCCATACAGAGTTTCTCAAGTCAAAATTCTGTATTACACTTGCATAGTAGAAGTCTCTTCTTGGCCAAGGCTATCACTCAGGCAAGACTTATCAAAAATTCATTTTTCATTGTGGTTTTCAAAACATTGCATTTTGAAGGGCTTTCTATAAACCATCCTTTATCAGACAATGTAAAATATGCTGTATTTCACTTGCTTGTTTCAACATAAATCAACCCCCAAAAAAGTTTCTACAGCTCTTTACATTGTCTGGCCTTGTTCATTTGTAAGCCTGCGAGTTTAATAAAGACTACTTTTCCTGTGTAGGAAGAATATGCCATTTTACATGGAGGGAACAAACCCAAGGAAGATAAAACCTACATTTTAAAAGCAACGCTGTATCTCAAAAATGAATATATTATATGTTGATGGGCAGAGTGTCCTGTAAAGCAGCCAGTAAGTGCTTCGGAAGACACTGAGAATGTTTTTGGGGTTTTTATTGAAAAATAAATCAGGATTTTTCTATTAACTTTAAAACTATATGGAACTTCCTTAACACTGTACTCTCTTGTGAATGTCTGGAATGTGGTGAGGTCTGTCCGCGTATGTTTTCCAGGATGTCTTTCTTTCTCTCAGCTTTAACTTTTCAGTGCCTACTGAAACCCAGTAGTTTAGCCAGTCAGAGCTATAAAAGGAGGAGAGAAATGAAGGCACAGTAGTTTAGAATTCACTTCTACATAGGAGAACAACATTGCTTTCTGGAGGGTAAGGTGGAGTGCTGCTGATTCCTTGAAGTTCTTGCTACTCAGATCTGAGGAGTGAACTCAGGAATAAGCCAGTCATTTGATTCAAGACAAGACCTTTTCTCAGTTGCTTCCTGCATCATTAGCCTTTTTCTTGATCCCTCATTTCTCAGACTTTATTCTTATGACAGATGAAAAGTAGATGCCATCTTACCCACAGATACCTTGGGTGTTTTTCCTGAAGTGAATCATTAGTTTAGCATTTTTTTTATAAAATTCTTGATTGATGTCTATGGCCTTAATTAGAATGAGCTAAAATAATTTTATATAGAACCAAAAGTTTTCACTCTTGCTGAGTATCGTATTGTTTAGTCAAAGGCCACTGATACAAAGGACAAAGTAGTCTGCTCAGCAAAAGCCAAGATGACTGTTGGCTGAGTTATTCAAGAACAAACACTCAGAACTCATTCTTCAGACAAGGCCTAACTCCATTAGGCTGTCATAGCACCTGCCTAACTCTCAGTCATGTTAATGAAGTTATCCATATGCTTATAGACAGGCACACGCTTAAGTAAACTGCTAAATCAGGGAGAGCAAGTCCCAACAGTCTTTGGCTCATTGAGGTTCTGGAGGGTCATGTTTGCATAAAAGCAGTTCTGAGGAAGAACTTTATTCCTCAGCCACATGACTTTCTGTTTATTTGTATATGGCAAAATTCCCACTTAATTTTTTTTTTCTCTCTCCAAAAAGCACAGACAAACCCAGAAACAGTGCTGTGGTTTGAGCATCAGTTTGGCTACAACAATTCTTTTAGATTTGAAATACGATATGATAGCAAAGCAAAATTAAAGACAAGTCCAAAATCACTCTATGAACCTTGGCTGAGGTGCGTGTTTTCTGCTGAAATCCGGCATTATATTAATTTTATATAATACTTGCCTACTTCAGGTATTTCCTACAACTCTACTCAGAAATTCCTGGTTTTCCTCTTTTGTAGAACTAGTCCAGGACACCTAATCTGTAGACTTACTAGTCATAATAAGGCAGCTCCTAGAAGCTCCAGCTGAGACACAAAGCTCACTGTGTACCACAACCATGTAGTAGTGGGTCAACTTCGAAACCCTCACATACTTTTATAAATACAACGCACATATCTGTTTTATGTATTTGGAAATCTGTCCCCTAAATTATTCAATGTCCTGAAACGGTTATACTAGTCTGCACAGCCTTTCTGACCTAAAGTATTAGCAGTGAAGTCAGGAAGTGGATTCACCATGTGAACAGCGCACAGATACCAGAATATAGCTGGTTCTTAGAATAACATACTAACATATTTTTCTGTTACGTGACAACGTATTATAGCATAAGATAAAAATGAATAAAAAAACACATTAAAATATGTTAGGTGGAAAAGCATTAACATAATATAAAAATATTTTGTAAAAAATATTTTTCTCCTAAATATAAATGCATTTTGCTGCTTCATCCTCTGACTTTCCCAAAAAGTCACACTAGGTCCTTGTGTAGGTAATGTAAGTGAGGTAGTGGTTGGCGGCTGGCACATTAAGATCACATTTTGAAAGTAGTTTTATTCCTTTAGTCTCTCCTTCTGATTGTCCATGTTCCTATTTTGAAGTCTGTTGAGGTGAGCTGCAGTTTTTCCACAGATTTCAATTCTGAATTTTGAATCAGTCCTCAAATAGCATTTGAAATAACTTACTCAAACAGCTTTTGCAGGACAACACATAGACATATGGCAGTGTCCCGCAAAGGACTGCAGCAGTTTGTGTCCATCATTTCCTTTTTTTCATGTGTCATGACATGAAGGTAATAGCAAATGACTGAAGATATCTACAGTAACACCTGTACCATCACAGAGCTGTTACAGCCCCCAACACTTCACCAGCGTAATAGTCTTCAGTAATGTTCACCAGAACATGAAATCACAGAGAAACGTCTGTAAGCCACCCTACAAAACATGTGCCTGATAGAAGTGTTTTATCTTGAGCTCAGGACACAGATTTTACGAATGTTTACTCCAGCAAATTTGGGGTGTATGAATTGTTTCTGCTGTATGTGGTGACTTTAAATGAACAGTGTGCTGTAGTAATGCAGGATATACCACCATGGAGGCAATACAGTGGGGAATTATCCCCACAGACTCCTCTCCAGCAACGCCCCTCCCCATGTGTTCTTGCTGCTTGGTCTGTAATAGTCTACTCTGATCCTGACTTTGCACAATAACTTATTTCCAAGAAGCAGACATTTAAGGGGATGCAAGCTACCTGTAACAGGAATTTCAGTGGAAACACAGTACTTTTTGCTTACACTGGCATGCTCAGAAAACGGCATAAAGATTCTTGTCTCCAGCTACTGTAAAATAAGCAAAAAAAATCTGTGTCAGATAAATCAGAAGGTGCTCTGGCACGCCTGCTTCACTTCCACTATGAATCTCAAGATTAAGAAAAAATGACCTGGCAATGAAGCGATGACTGTTTTAATCAATTTGTTTACTTATAATCTTCAAATACATAAAATAGTTTTATTTAAAGGAAAAAGAAAAGGGATGCATGATGTTTATTACTTGTACCTTCCTCCAAGGTTCAGTAGTTACTGTGCCTGCAATTTATATACTGTAAAGTATAGAATCATAGAATATTCTGGGTTGGAAGGGACCCATATGATATAAAAGTTTGGGAGGTTCTGCTCCGATGACACTCCTGCTTGTCCCAAAGTAAATGATGTAAAAGTCTCTTGTTGTCACTGAGAGACTTTACATAGTGCAAAACCAGGGAAAATCAGACTTATCATTCCCATGACGGCCTAGAACTAGGTCCACGAAAACTGCTGGATCCTGATACTCAGAATCATAGAATCATAAAATTGTTAATTTTAAGGTTGGAAAAGACCTCTAAGATGACCAAGTCTAACTGTCAGCCTAGCACCACCTCCATGTTCACCACTAAACCATGTCCTCAAGTGCTACTTCAGCACACTTCCACCTCTTGTTCTTTCCTTGGCCTTTGTTTCTTTCACTGGAAGCCAAAGTGAATTGACTTTGCTATCCCTCTCCATGGTGTTCACTTCATCAGACAGATGATGGCATCTGTTTTCAAATAAGCCACGTTACAAAGAATCTCAAGTTCATCCGCTTAATAGGAAATTTATCTAAAAGAAATCCATTAAAATAGACTCGGATTGAAACTAAATAGAGCTGAAATGAAATAAAATGCAGAGAAGCTTACATATTTCCTCATCATAAGCACAAACAGTTGTTTTGCCTGCTGCCACAATTTCTGAAGTCTACATCAACACTCTTCTGCTTTTTAAGCCAGGGTCTCTAACAACTTGTATTGAAACACAATAGTGGAGATACCACATTATACCCTATTCTGGTTTAAGTTGTGCTTCCTCAACAGAAAATGTGGGTTTGCCCACAAATATATCTGAACAAGAACCAGTCACTTCAGGTGTCTGACTTTTCTGTGCACATTGGGGAAGTAAATTCCTTCTGTATCTGTGTATTCTGCCCTCCCACTTCCAGGGGTCATTTTCCTCCTCTTCTTTCTGATTGCTGAGTTGCATTTCTTTTTACTGTCTGCAAAGGTGAAAGATTATTTACTGGGCTTTTTTTAAACCCTTTTCTTTCCTCCCCCCCTTTCTGAGGGAGGCATTAACCTAGAGTTTCATGAGGACATTGTAATTTGTCCATCTGCCACTTGATAAAAGGTTTATCTTATGGATTAGAAATTATTTCATATTCCAAAATATTTGCAATTTCAGCTCTAAGTTTTAGTCCAGTTCCTATCAGTACTTGCCAAAAGTCAATTACCAGCATTTATTTTGTGTCTTGTAAAAAAGAGGTGAACTGGTGCATCTTGGAATACTCATCATACAGTCAGAATTAGTTGGTATTCTCTTTGGTAGTCCCTTAAGAGAGACAGCTAACTGATGGGGTCCTGAAATTGAAAATGTCTATTTTTTTATTTAAGAATTAAATATACAAAATAAAAAGCACAAAATGAGGACAATATTCTTTTTGTAGATTTTTTAAAAGCAGTAAACTCACATTTCCAGGAGAAGAAGATAAAGATATTAAGGAAAAAACCCTAGACAACAATAATCAATTAAACATTCAAAAATAAAGAAAAAAAGAGGAGAAAATAATTTATACAATTCAAATGGTGAGGTAAAGTGCTCTTTTATGTTCCATTTCACGTCCTGAAGGAACAATAACATTCTTTTGAGAATCAAAACTGAAATCTAGACATTTTTAGCTCACAGGAAAATATGTGTTTTGATTGAGCATTTATATGAGATTAGAATTCTTAAATATCAGTCTAATTATCCACATTAAAAAAAAAAATCTTGGAAAGACTTTTGAAAAGTTACATGTGAATAACAGTTACAGAACAAATTGTAAACCAGACTCTAGTAATTGTAGCTAGTGCAATCAGGCCCTCAGCCATCATCAGAATTTCAATCAGAGGAAGGTAAATCTTGTGCAGTATAGAGGAATGGGTATATTAGTATCTAGATATTTTTGTGCCCTTTATTGTCAAATTGTCTCAAAAACAATCTAAAACATATCATGTCGAAATAAGGAAAATGAGGGGCAAGACAGGGAAGAAATAATTATTAATATTATTAACCAACAGGAAACCGAGCATCAGGTAGACTAGGGGTTTGGTTATAAGCGAAACTGTAGGAATAGCATGAAATATGTCTCTGAGGCATAACAATAGTAGAGTTTTCTTCTTTGTGTTCGCTCATCACCGTGATGTGTATTCATTACTGACCACCATTTGCTATAGGTTTTGATCATTTCAGTGCTGGATGTTTCCCTGGCTTCAAGGAGGCGTGGGTGGAAAAGGAGTCAGTTCTAAACTCCACTCACTCCTACTCTTTCTTTACTTACTTGCTTCTAAAGAGCAAGTCTTATAACTCTCCCTTCTTTTCATAATCGGAGTCATCATCTACTATTAATTGGCTTATACACATTAAGAAAGAGAATAGGTAACAGACTCAGAAACCAAACACAATTCACTCAAAGTCCTACTTCACTCCATAGTGTCTCCTTCCTTTGTACTGCCATCAAAGAAGAGTAAAACAAAAATCCATCATTCCTTTCCAGGTTCACCACAGTGAATCTGAGTTTCTGTCCCCAAGGATTTTGCATTATATGTTTGCACTATCCACTTCACAAGCAGTTATTTTAGTAGCTGCTGGGACCTCCAATGGTAGACTATCCCCTACTCTTGCTGAAGGATGACAACAGTGATTTATTAGGTCTTTCCTTCTTGTAACTACCACAATACTGTAATGAGCAAGTATTCACTTCACACTTCTTCCTGATAATCTACTGGTATAGATCTGTGGTTTCCTTTTAATGTCTGGTTCATTAGATGGTATAAATGTGTGTAGCATTTTTAGCTGTGGTTGAGGAAAGCAGGGAATGTTGAGGTTAAGGTTTATTATGACTGTCATGTTCAGGAATGGAGAGCTATATACTATTTCTGCTCTGAGTGTCTGCACATAACTCCAGTTGACACTGGAGTTATGCATTTGCCTGAAAGCTGTTTATCACTTTGTGAGTACTTACTGTTTCTAGGGGTGATCAGAACAGAACAGATCTGAGTACCAACTATTTTGAACCTCCTTGAAACTTTCTGTGCAGCTTGGTTAAAGACAGGATAGCATAGTATCCTTTACTCTATCTTACATAGCATGTAAATTCCAACAGGTAATAGTTCTGTCCCTAAAACCACAAACACAAAAACATTAAGAATATTCAACAGTATCATTTATTATGTAGAGGGCATTATACAGTTGCCCTCCCCTGACACTTGAAATACAAGTGCTTCGTGAGGGAATAAACCCCTGAAAGCTTGGTTGCAATTTACTTCTTTACTTCCTGCACACAGTAACAATGATAATTGAATTGAAAAGCATTTTAAAATTCATAAATATATAAGTAGCCATTATCTAGTGGAAAACATATGTCTGACTATAGGACCTGATACGCTACTCAGTTACTCCAATTTTAAACTAATGTAACCCGACGGTAATCAATGAGGGGGCTGTTGTGCAACTGAAGTAGCATAAGGCAAATCATATTTTTAGTACATGTAAGGGTCGTTTTGCTTAAAAAGAAGGCTAGCATTTTCATTGTGTGTTTATTTTGGGTACCTTAAACCAAATGCCCAGAAAAGGAGGCACTCAGAATAACTGAGTACTTTTAAAACCTGCCTCCATTATGACTGACAAAAAGCTGAGAGTAGCTACTTCTGTTACAGAGGGAAAAGCCATGTCGGGCTTTTCCTTTTTGTGGGGTAGAAATTTGTTTTTAAAGTAACCAAATGTAGCTGCTCAGTAATCTAATAAGAAAGTGATTTCAGCTGGAATTTGTTTTGATTGTTAAGACAATACTTCATAGGTTGGTTAATGGAAAGTGAACAGGATGATCTTTATATGTTCATAAATGCAAACAGTTTAAGACCAGAAGGAGACCATTAGAGTCTTCAGTCTGAGCTATTTTCTCTTCAATTTAACTCAAATTATCTCTGCACTGAGCAGACTTGAATTTGGCTGAAGAGTTGGTTTTTTTTTTTTAAGAAAAGGCATCCCACCTCAATTTTTCTGAAAATCATTGACTCCTGAAGTGTTAATCGCTACACTGCATATTAGTAAAGCATGTGTGGAAAGCAGAATCAGTAATTCAGAATGCTAAGTTTATATAAAACCAACAGTCCTCCCCTGCTGCTCCCTCCCAACTCCTGTGCAAACCTAGCACCATAACCTAGGGCATGAACATAAGAGAACGCAAGGCTCTGGTGTTATTTGCACCCTTCTGATAGCTAAGCTTTTTGCGGAGGGTCTGCTGTGGAATTTCAAAGACAATGAGCAAACTTGCACCAGACAAATAAAGTTGCATTCCTTTGCATTTTAGATGTGAGACATAAAACAGATACAGGGCTGTTCAATCCTTTATCAAGGTGACATAACCCCAGAAAGCTTTGATGCTGTCTATTGCAAATCTCATGAGAATTTGAGTAGGAAACAAAATCTGATTAGTTTGTTTGACTCACCTTTTAGCTACATATATTCAGAAAAGGTTTCTGTACAATTCTCTTCCCCTCTCTTTATTGTGTGGTGTGCTTTGTTTGCTTGAATTTAAAACTGCCATTATGTGAAAGTGTTGCAAGTATAAATAATTTAGAAGATAACTCTGTAGGGATACTAATAATAAGTCCCTGCTTTTTCTAATAGCTACTCATTATGGTTCTGAGAACTAGTATTCAAGTTACACAACATCACCGTGTCACAGATATTGTGGATGTTGACAATAAAGTAATTTTGACATCTTTTTAATTAAGTGTCTTTTGCTTCTTTAAAATGCCCCTTTTGTTTGCAACTGATTTTAATTCTCTAAAAATACCCAAAGGCTTCTTGAGTACAGAGATTGATGGACAGACAGATACATCCATCTGTTTTTATCTATCTTAAGTGTTTGGATGTAATACTTTTCCCCAATACGAAGCCACAATGATACAATTATCTATCAATGCACAATTACTTCTAAGGGAAATCTAATCAGTTAATAGAAGTTAAGAAAGAAAAATGTACAAAGGTAATAAGTGGTTCAAACTCAAACAGTCCTACTCTGTTCACTCTCATTTAAAGAAAAGAAAAAGCTTTTAATGGGGCTTCTCTTACTTTTAACCCATCATTTTATAAATTAGTTTGCCAGCCTTTCACAGCAAAATAGTAATTTTAAGTAGGCCAACACTGAGCTCAGGTTTTATGCACTTGGTCGTAATAGTGTAGCTGCCCTTTCAGACTTAAGTCCAACTGTTGAGTCTTTTTTTTCTTATTTTTTTATTTTTTGTATGGTCTCCAGTAAACGAATAGGTGACATCAGTCTCAATAACTGTTGCTCAGAGAAATCAAGCTCCTTATCATCCTAACCTCATCCTGAGATCTTTTGAAATGTCATAGGGCAGGCAGGCACTTTTTAAAGCAGTCATAAGTAATAGCTTACTTTGTGCTCCGCACACAACTAACAGAGAGGATTAAACAACTGATGGCATGTAGAGGCCATCCTCTCACAGAGACACACACTGTGTCAGGGCTTGGTTCTTTGGACTATATTATGGAGAAAGATATTGAATATAGATAATCATAAACTGTTCAAAGCTACATTTTGTGTTTGTGGTTTGTTTCGGTTTTTTTTTAACAAATATTGCAGAGCTTTATCAGAACCATATTCACATCTTCTGTTCCACAGTGTAGCTGTGTTGTGACGATTCTCAGGGCAAATTATTTAAATGTTTAAGGATACATAGTCCATTCAAACAAAACAGAACTCAAGAACTGGGAGGAAAGTATCACTTTGAAATACTGTGGAAAGCTTCACACTAATGACTGTTAGAGTTAAAATTACTGATGAGATGGAACAAGCCACAGCTGCAGCTACTGCAGATTGCTTGGCTAACAAACTATTACAATAAACAGAGTATTGTCTAAATGAAGCTCATGTTTTAGTATCATTTTATATATATATGGGTTTATAACCTGGCAAACAAAACTGACAGTGAACCCACAGCAACATTACTCTCTCAGACATTCTTATATATGAGTTCTACTTACTGATACTCCTCACACATTTATTCTCACTGTCCCAAACCCACATGCATTTCCTAGTGTTACTAGTGATCTTTTTCTCACACCTTCAGTGTCCACCCCTCTTCCTATTTCCCCTTCAACAATCTGTCTCTTCTTCTTCTGCTTTCATCTCTTCCCACCTCGAGAATTGTAGTCTCCTTCTCCCAGGACTCTAAGTCCAAGTTCTTCATCCCCCCTTAATGTATCAAATGCTGGTGCTTCACACACACATCAAAAAACATCACCTCCTACTTTAGGCACTTCAGCAACCTTCCTCCATCCTTTTCTGGATCAATTTCAAAATCTTCTTTAAAAAATGTTGTAACCTACTTCAACACAGATGTCTCTTTTTTCCCCCCCCATTCTCTTCACTTTGTCTAGCGCTGCCCTCCCCTCAGTCCAGCAATCTCAGTGGAAAAATACTTCCTTTCTACCATAGCTCCCATTTAAAGAGCCTTTCTGTATCTAAAGAGCCTTTCTGTATCATTGGCTAGCCATATATTTTCTCCTTTGCCTGTACATACCTCTTAATTTCTCTCCATGGAAACTGGTTTGGGACAGCATTCATGAGGAAGATTAATACTGTATGGCATGCTTAAGCAGTTATTATAGGTCTGTGCTATATTGGAAAAAAACAGAGCATGATCTTGGTAGCACTTGGAATAAATTTGGCAGAGGGATTAAATGGGGGTTTTTGGTCTGGATGCAAAACATGCCTCAAAAGATTTTCTCTTTCCAATTTTTTATCTGTTTTTACTACACTTGAAAATGACGTGTAGGCACCCATCTTAGCTGCACATCTTTGCATCAGATTTGTTCTAGCAATTAGGTACACAGAACTGTGAAATTTGTGGAATTTCACATTATGGTGTTTTCATATTTGTTCTTTTATAGACCCTAGCTTCTTGAACTGAAGGAATACAGGTCATCTAGATACTTTTTTTTTTTGCTGGAAACACATGTTATCAGGCAGCTAACTGGACCACTCATCTCAGCAAAACTGATTGGTGGTTAAGGCACATACATAAAATACAGCTGGATTTTTCAACCCAGGCTTCTGTCAAAACCCTTTAAAGTGTGTTAAATTTTTCTTTTGCTATTGACCACTATATTTGTTTTTATTTATTTCACTGACTCATACAGCTAATGCATTTATCTTCCTAAATTTTCTTCAGTTTGGACAATGTATTAGAATAAGAACACTGTTTTTGTTCCATTTATAGTTAATTTCTTACCAAAATAATTTTTAAATTCTTGTGCACAAAAGTACGATACTGAACTACTTTGTTTGAAGATGCTGCCTGTGAATTTGGTGCATTTTTTTCTCTTTTCATTGGCTTTTTTTTTTGTTTTACATAGTATTTCTACTGAGCTTAAATTTTATGTTTCTTTCAAAGGTTGGTTAAAGATACTGTAAAACTTGGCTTGAACTTCTTATGAAAGTGTTATTATAATATTGGCTTATGAACTAATTAAGCCACAAGAAAGATCTGTGTAGCATATTTTATTAAATATTTCCTCATTGTTAGATATGTATCACATTTGAGTTGCATATGAGTACCAAACACAAACCCTGCAATCTTTAGTTTAAAGTAATCTTTACCATTTGCCACCACTGAATTTTCCAGCATCATCTGGTTGCTATCTAGTCCCAAGAAGTTTAAGAACTTTTGGTCCACATATACTTTTTTCCACTGGTGAGCATGCACAAAACTGCTTAGAATGGGATATACTTGAGAAATCTTGAACTGTAACCCTAGCAGTACTGTAAAGTGAGATATTGCTCTGTCCACAGTTATTTTATTATATAAAGGACCTCAGGGACAGAGGAGTAGGAACACAAATACATACAGAATGACAAATAGACAGTAACCTGTTCCACAGTGACACAACTTTCAACACAAAATCAGCCTTGCCTCACTGTATTTCCCCAAGGGCCAAACTCAGCCAAAGTTCTTGTCGTACATCAGCCATACCAAGCTTTACATAAAAGAGTCAAATGGGGTAGAGGGACTGCTATCCTCAATGGCTCATTGGCTAGAAAATTCACTTGTTAAATAGAGTATATGTTTGCAGGTCTTCCTCTTGATTTAAATCAATGCCTTAACTCTTCCAGTTGAGTCAAGTTTCTCAATCAATGGGTTATTGAACATAATGCTCCATCTTAACTCTTCTTCACTACCATACCTTTCCTGTTCTTCTGATTTCCAGTTCTTTTGTGTATGTAATGACTAGTCAGTAGAACAAATTCAATGAAGAACATGGGCTTGACTGTACAGCCTCTTGGTTAAGGCTCCAACTTCAGATGTGTGAAAGTTAAGTGCTGGTTAATTATGACTGTAAAATTGCTTAATTCGGGTGGAACATCTTCAGAACACGAACTGAAAGGGCTTTGTTTATTGCACTGAATCTGTGGGTGATTTAGAGATTCTTTTAGAATGTGATGACCCATGCTCATGTCTGTGTTCCAAATCAAGCAGGATAGGGAGGTAAAACTTGATCTCCTTCTTTCCAGATAAACAGTCAAATAATTATGGTGTCAGCTAAAAAGGAGAGATATTTATCTGTGTTATTATAAGGAAGATCAGGCCTGTCCTAAGATGTCTGTCTGTCTGTCTAAAAGGATCCATAGGAATCCTGACTGGACACAAGTGTCTAAATCAGAGCACAGTTACTGCAAAAAGTAACTGACTGTTAAGAAACACAAATACACAGCGGTGGAAATGACGATGGGATGGGATGGGATCTTAAAAAGTAGAAATCTACATGCCTAAAGAATTTAGGCATTTTCAGTGTTAAGTGACGGTTTGTTGTTTCGTTTTTTTTTAACCAAAAAACGTAGTTAGGTATCTAAGTCCACCTTCTGGTGATTCCTGGAACATCTAACCAGAGACAAAAATTTTCTTGAGAGCAGATCAGCTACAATTTAGGCACTAGTGTCAACACCCATTTGCCAATATTGCCTTCTAACTCAGAAATTCACTGAACATTTGGGATTAGCTTCACAGGGCCTACGATGATTTTGATAACAGAACTAGATAATTTTGAAAATTTGCCTTATGCATCTGAGTGCTTTACTAGACTACGATGAAGTGATGAACATTGTTGGATATGGCCCTGCCATTACCAGTTTTGTGGGCTCAAATGCAAGTTTATACACATATTCTTAGATGCCTTTACCCCTACGCAGTGTAGAAACAATTAGTGAAATTCTGAAAATTAAGCCTCAACATCCTATCCGTCAGAACAGTCAGAGTTAATATTGAAATCCATCAGCAACCAGTTATTAAAATTATGTAAGATCACACACAGTTTCCAAACTGCTCTCATAAAGAAAGAAAGGTAAATATTAGATAGGTTATATAGATTGGGTTTCATTTCATGACAAATATCTCAATTGTATGCAAAATATGGCATAGTGGAACACATTACAGAACTAGCCAGTTTTGACTGAAGAAATACATGCACCGTTTCAAGTTTCTTTCTGTGGTAGGACTTAATTTTCACACAAGCTATTTAAGTGGCAATGACTGCATTAAAAAAAAACTTCTACAGCTACCCATCCTTTAACAGAAGAAAGAAAAATACATTAAAAGACCTCTCTTTAGCTGGGAGAGCCAACAACTGAAATGTGGTGCACTTGAGCACAGGTACCTCCAATGCTCTGCTCTGCCCATAAGCCAGCCAAGTACTGAAATCAGAAGAACCCAGCCTTTCAAACGTTTTAGAAAGAGCAAACCTTCACAGTTTCAGTCCTTGCTTGTTCAGAAGACAGAAGCTTGTTCAAAATGGTAGAGAGACAAGAAATGGTGTAACATTCACATATATGTCCTCAATCACAGCATATCTGGCCATCTAGGACCCTTGCAGAGCACCAGCAAGCTTTATCACTGACTTGCCAGCTGTACTTTGCAATTATCTCTGGGGAGCCAGCAAGGTAGGCTAGGGAGCAAGACTGAGCCCTGGAGAAATGAAGGTCAGAAAATATGAGAGCCTGGGATACGGAGTGATAGGCTGAGGAAATGACTCCACAGAGGTTTTTAATTTTTCCATTCCAAACCAGTTTGGCTTACGACTAAGACTCAAGGATCCATGAAACACTTTCATATGTAACAAATTCTCAAAAATGTTTTTAGAACATTTCCCGCTGATTCATGTGGAATGCAGAGAACACAAGATGGGATGAGAGACAGAAAAAGTTTCACCAGTATGACACTGGGAAGATCTGTATATTTACCTCTTCATTTTAGCATACTTAATACACTTGTCCCACAGTTGTTCGGCTACCAGCGCATCATTGTGAAGCATGTATTCCATAACATGGCAGTCTCATGGTGTCTGTGGTGTTGACACATCTTTAACTACTAAGACATTAGACCCTCTGGTTTGATAAAGTCTTGCCACCAATATCGTAAAAATTAAAGGGAAAACATCAACATCTGCATCTACAGAAAGAGATGTTTACATAAGCAGAATCTCCAGTACCCAGACAGTGCACAGAGCAAAACACAAGGGATATCAGCATGTAGGTATGACTTACTGAGAGGTTATTAGGTGTATCCGGATAAGAGCTATAACTTGGGAAAGGGGGAGATGTATTTATACATAGTGTATTATTTATGCCCATTACTTCTAATTGCCTAACTAGTTCTCTTTCCTCTCACGTATACTTTAGTACCCACCAACCAAAGAAAGATGTCTACAGCTAAATATCTGCCAATTATTATGGACTTTTGCTTAATATTCTATTGTTCCACTGACAGCATAGTTTTTAATATATCATTTTATACTATCCTGTACATCATCATTTTCCTGCCTCCCTTAGGGCTCTGGCTGTAATAGTTCTTATTTATTTCCACAAGCTAACATATATGCAAAAGATCTTGTAGCCATGATGTTGCCCCCACCACCCTCACCTCTTCCCATCTTTGTTTTTATTATCCTTTTTTGTCTGTTTTTAAAGTTATAGTATAAAGAAATGTGTGTAGACAAAAACCAGGGTCAAACACACAGCTTCTCTCCTCTTCAGCAGCGTTACACTGCAGCCCTTTATTGTGCCCTGTAGGTTTGGGTTTTCAGCTAATAAACTTGAAAACAGATCATAAGGGAAATAAAAGAAAACTCTCTTGCTTTACCAATGGGTGAGGCAGGACTTAAACAGCCTGTGTAGTAACTGATCACCTCATGGAATCTGTTCAGCACCTTCTAAGAGAACAAATGGAGCACTGACTCAGGGCTGGCAGTGCTGCAGTCTGGTTAGTTGCATCAAATGCTATTTCTTACTGAGCTCTTGTTCTGCCAAATGCATTTTTTGAGGAGAACCCACAGCAGTATAAGCTGGAGGTGCTTGCAACTGCATCACTGTGTCTGAAACATAACAGATATCTTTAGGATCCTAGTTTTCAAACTTTCAGCAGTGTGTTTCTATAAATATATTTTGGCTGTGTTTTTTTTAAAGTGGGCTCTTTGGATCCCATTTCCTGACGTTCCCTGGTTGACAAGTAGAAAAATACACATTTTTTTTCCTTCAGATTTTAATAACAATGAAAAAGTGCACAAGCTTCGTAGTCAGGACAGGACAGTGGGTACAAAAAATAGTTATCTTAAGGCAAAATTTACTGTCAGGGAAAATGGAACATTCCTTCTGAACTCACAAACTGGTAGTGCATGTGCAGGTTGGTTGTAGATGGTTGCTACAATAAGGCTTCTTTCATACAGGTGTGTTTATGCCCCAGGCTTGCTGGCCACAGTCCATTCCATTTACAGAAGCTGAATTAAACAATAACTACCGCATTGCAAAAAGAAGAAGGGAAAAAAAGGTGAGCGTCAAAGGAGATGCCTGAGAGCTTTGTTAGGGCCAAGAAAAACTCTGTTGCAGTTGTCAGAGCTTGTTGATGTTGCAGAGAATGGCACTTTTTTTTTTTCTGCTGGATTTTGTGGTTCTGCCTTAGGAAAGAAAGTAAAATAGAACGGAAGAACAAAGTCCTACTCTATAAATCAGCAGCTGCTCCTTGCCAGATCAAAGGAGTGACATTTTTGCTCCTGGACTACTTGTCCACTTTAGGTGCTTGACAGACAGCTAACAGCTGGCCTGTTACATAGTATAGGAGAGTTGGGCTACATCTTCTTCAGAGTAGATGACAAGCTAATCAGAGATACCCATAGCACAGGACATGTGAGTGCACCTTGATCTCTTCAAACATACCCACTACATAATTGCTAAACACCTTTATGCATTTTTGGCAAGTTGCTACTTAGGTAGTTTCCACTGAAAAGTAAAAAGGAGAACTAGTGCCCTAATCTTATTTGATCAAGGAAGTTAAACAGATGTTAAATTTGTTGACAACTCTCCTTTTCGATCAGTTCAGAATTGATTAAAAAAATTAAAATGTTAAATATTGATAAGTTAAAAATAGGTGTAAAATTCTTGAATGTGATATTCAAAAGCTACACTTTGTTTGGGTTTTTTTTTTAAAGTTACATAAAATGAGGTCTCTCAACTCCTGATTGCGTTTTCAAGACTGTTGGACCCTAATTAGTTTTGAAAATCTTTTCCTAGGAGTTTGAGATGACAAATTAATACATCTTTAAATGCATGAGTTACTTAAGATTTTAGAAGAGATTTGTTGTCTACCTTTAACATGAATTTCTAAGTGCTAGCAAATCAAAGTGCATGCCAAATTAGCTAAAATTGTATTTAGCATCTTCACAAGACGTATGTATACAAACTTGGAATTTTAATGTCAGTAGTAAAAATTTCAAAGTGATTCAGTTTCTAGTTGATTCCCATCTGCAATAAATCAAGTACAGGATGAGGTTAAATACTATGGCTTGTGTCTATTGACTTTACATTTTATCTGTAAGATATGAATAGCTAAGGAAGTATGTCTGTTTGTCTCCTCCCTTCCTTTCAAGTATCTTTAAAAGATCATTTTTTCGTTGCGTGGTAAAAAACCATGTATGAACAACCTGATGGCACTGGCAACAGGGGAACAGCCACCTCTGGCGTGTGTTCTGCGGTTTCAGGTGGCATGCCCCGAAAGGCGCTTGCTTCCCACCACGAGCCAAGGGGGAATAAGGGATCATACTTTTCCACTTAGGCTGAGGTTTGCTGGGAGCTCGCGAGGAATACTGTGCCCAGCCGCGGCAGTGGCGTGTGTGGAGCGGCACTGCTCAGGCAGACGCCCCGCCACGCCGGGGCTCGCACGGAGCAAAGGCGGGCCGGGCCATGGCGCTGCCCGGCTCTGCGGGGGCAGCAGCACCCCCGGCCTGGCAGCGGAGCTCTGGCCCCACCTCATGGCGCCCTGCTGCACAGCGGGAGGCCTCCCCTGGGGCCACCCAGGCCGGACCTCGAGGCCAGCCCAGTTCTGCGGCCGGGAGCGGTGGCTCTTCTCGGGCCGGCGCTGCTGCTGCCGGCCCCATGGAACGGCTGGACGCGGCCTTGGCGCGGGGCGGGGAGGGCCGCGGGGCACGGGCCGGCGGGGCAGCCCCGGTGGCTGCGAGGCCCCAGGTTCGTGGGGAGCACGGGGGAGCCCCAACTGCGGCTGGGGCCTTTCCTCCCCTGCCGGAGAAGGCCCTGCGCACAAGCCCCTGCCCCGGGGAGAAGGCAGGGCGGCTCCCCCGGTTTGTGCTGCAAGTGCGGGTGCTCCCCGTGACAGCCAGCAGGGCCTTCGTCGGCAGAGCCAAATGGTTTCTCCGCGCTCCCAAGGAGTGATCTGGTAACCGAGAGTTACACGTTTAACGAGGCGCATTTTCCTCGGAGGTGAATAGATGCCCGTCTTGCCAATTCTCATGATTTTATCACAAGGCTCAAGTTATTTCATGTTAACTCGAGGTCCCAGCTCCAGGAGACAATGGTTATGTGAGAATCTTTTCAAATAAGTTTCTAAATTTTGTGGCTGAGAATAGCATTTCAAAAATGTGGCGCAATGACTGAAAAACTCGCAAAGTAAACACTGGGAAGAGCACTGTTTAGATTTCTGATTTTTTTAGGACAGTCTCACAGTTAACAGGACGAGCAAAATCATCATTTCCAACAACTGGCAGCTCCAAATGGCGCAACGTATTTTTAGGAGGTCCAACATAAACATAGAAGATGTGGCAGAAGTCTTTGGGATGGTTAGCACCTACTTCAGGCTGCCTCAGGCACCCAGCTAAGTTGTTCTCTGTCATCTTCTGGAGTCTTCACCAAACGTGGATGCTGACTTAGGTCCTTTGAATCACACCTTTGACAGATGTGAGATGTTTGAATAAGCTTTAGAAAGTTGGTGTAAACTGCCCTTAACCCCCCTTCTCTAACAAGGCTGTCCAAAACTAGGTGAAGCTTTGCCAGGGAATAAACCTGCCTGTCCCTCCCGCTTCCTCTCAAAAGAAATCATGTAACTGACTCCATTTCTCAATATTCATGACTTAGGGAAGCCTTATTTAGATGGCTCATTTCCAGGTGACTAACTCAGCTTTTTTTAATTTCCTATAAGGAATGCTGCAAATGCGAGTTGGTAACCAGGTGTGGCATAGATTCAGTGAAGCAGAAACAAGGGCTTTTTCAACTATTTTTGTACATACACATACTGAAGGATGCCTAAACCTAATTCTGTCAGTTTAGGATACATAGTGGAGGGAAAAGTTAAATAAACTAAGATAAATAGATTTTACTTGCTTGGATAAAAGTTTAGGTGATAGACAAAGACTGCTTTAAAGGCAGGGGGGTGGATGTTGATAAAAGTGTTTCTGCAAATTAGTCTTTTCCAATGCATTCTTTCAGACTGCTCTGAGCAGCTCTCGACTTTTAAAATTATTTTTTCTGTCTGGGAAAGAAGAAATTTTCTAGGTTGCTTAGGAAAACATTTTTTGTGACTCTTTCATTGGTTTTTTTCCCTTCAAAATTAGGGCATTCTTGGGCAACAAGGGATCAGTGTAGCATATGTACTTGAGCTAAACACTGACATTTTCATAGTTCGAATCCTGAAATATCATTTAGGCAAGGATTTATTTCCCCATTCATGGTGAAAACATTTGGATTATTTTTTAGCATGCATTCTTAGACTCTTACTCAGCAAAAGCATTGGAGCAGGTGCTTAGACCCCATTTATTCTTCAAGCTCAGCACCCATTTATGTAGGTTTAATAAGAGTTGAGCTTCTCGTCCACATTTGGCAGGTTTTTTAAAAATATTGCAAGACTGTTCCCCTGGGCACCTAAAAATTTTTTTAATTATTTTTTTTAATCAGATGACAGAAAGCAAACAATTCTAAGCCCAAATTAGTGTTGCTGTTGTTGTCACTTGTATTTTTGTTATTTCTTTGACTAAGTCTGTAACAATGTTCATTCAGTAGTTCTGTCCTTTTCAAGTCTAAGAGCAGAAGTGTCTTGGGCTAAAATTGAGTCAAAACTTTCCTTGTCATTAATCCTTTTAAAGAACTGATTGTGAATTCATCTCACAAATTTGTTTATTTCTCTGGTTTTCACATAAAGAATTGAGAACCGATTTATGCAGTGGCTGGTTTGTTAAATAAATTCAATATTTTAGCACCTCGTTTTCTGGGATGGATATTTTAAGTGGAAATCCAGATTGAAGACTGACACTGAAGTTTTGAGTTGTACGTGGTGGCTCCACATTGTTCCTCAATTTCTCATGGGGAGCAGTCTACGCTGCTGGGGCAGGACTGGTTCAGTTTGGCAACAGTTCATCTCACAGAAGATATTAGACATACAGACAAGTGACGGGAGTTGAATATCACTCTCTGCTTGAGTTCAGATTGGGCCCTAAATTGGGAACGAATTATAGTTTCCTAAGCTTTTGTGCGCTTTGTCCTCCTGAAACAAGATCTGTTGTGACCCTACATACTTAAAGTGAATTTTCCATGATAGCCATAAAGTAAAGCTGGAGATGTTTCTAATTCTGATTGCCAATCAGTACAGTCACTAACAGTTCATTTTAAGAACTAATCTTAGGCAGATTTGGTTATGGTGTGGTCACGGTGTTTCAAAATATATGTACAGTATGTGTAAAAAAAAGACAATGGAAACAACAACAATTATTTTTAAGTGTGCCAGATTTGAACAAGCAGATTAAGACATCACTATATGCTATTTATTCTTTTTGCACTTTGCAGAAATATGTCTCTGTGATTTTATCTGAACATTATTTATTATATGAATAAAATGTATTATGCAAATTTGAGTTTAATGTCATTTGATATGACTTGAGATAAAATATGATAAATATATAAAGAAGATTAATTACAAGGCTTCCTGTAAAGTACAGAATGCATATTTATTTTGGACAAAGAAAACCAAGTCTCTATTTGAAGAGATGTGATTAAATGCATATATTTTGATTATATTGTCATGCTAATTATCAGTGGTAGGAACCAATTAGGACTAGTGCTACCAAATCACCAGACTACATTGTATATTCACTAGTGCACCTTTACTGCTCTATTGGGTTTTGCTGTAAGCAGATAAAAGTGAAATTACTTCCTTTAAAAGTCCCTATTGTTGTACATTTTGAGACAGATCTTGTTCATTTGTGCTTTTATAAACTGTCCCGCAAAAGTTACCAGAACTACTTGTGTGAGAAAGACAGAGTCTGACTATAGGAAATAGATGTGGCTTCTTTAGCTAGCAATTAAAGAAAAAAATACAAGATGCAAAAAACCTTTCTATTCAAATGGCTATTGTTTGAATAAGCAAGGTTGGTAATCTCTCATTTGCAAAATGCTGGGAGTGAGTTTTTTATTGAGCCTGCTATGTCAATGACATGTATTTCTCAGCATTACACACCTCATTTATCATTCTGGAATGAGGACCAAGTACCATATGAATGTAGAGTTTGTGAAGGTATTGCCTCGAAGCCCTGGAGGCTGATGACCTGTCTTTATCTACACAGCAGGTAAGGCACAAACAGTGGCAATGTGAGCTCCCTTTGGGTCCCCTGCCAGTGTGCCTGACTGTTAAGCTGGGGGAACAAAGGAAAGATAGCATATGGATAGCAGATTGTAGGAGTGCTGAAAGAGGACTGAGGAAATCTATGTTGGGTGTGTGGCTCTGCCAAAGATCTCTTGTATGACTTTGGCCTTGTCACTTAATCTCCTTCTGTCTCTGTTCCCCTCTGCAAACAGGGAGAAGGCGTCTCTCCTCTCCCCCAGGCTTTGCCTGGAAATCTGTTCAGATTCTGAGTTCTCTTGGACAGTGTGCTTGTGAAGCATGGGGTGGAGTAAGACTGAGCTTCATTGGGTCCTCTAACTGCTGCTATCATCCAAATAATAGGAATTACTAATAACAGCAGAGTAACAAAGAAATCCATGTCTTTTTGATAGATTTTACTCATCTTTTCAGGCCATTCAATCTTTGGCCTCTGGGTGAAGGTTATGAACAAGGTAAGCAGTTAGTGTCAGGAGCAGAGCTGTGAATTCTTCTTTTATAGGGTTCCAAATAATGCTGAAAACAGTGGCATTGGTGTTCTCTTTTTTCACCTGTTTCTTAATGCCTTTTGAAGACATTTGTGCCAAAATAACATCAGCGTGTTTCTGCAGCACCAACTGAAGTGCTGTGCAAAAGGCTGTATTTTGCTTTACTTTGGCCCTGGATATGGCTCTCCGAGGGATTCAAAAACAGTCCTCAAAAAATGTAAAGGCTAGGGCAGGGACTCTGTTGTCTATGTCTCTATTATGCACTGTGCATATTTATGGGGCAGTATAAGGAATAAATAATAATGCACAAACTCTGCATTCTGTGTCCTTGCCTACCAATTGTGCTGATGCATTACGTGATGTAGCTACTGCTAGTGAAACTAGGATTCGATTTTTAGCTTCACATGAAATGTATGTCTGTTTTGCACCTGCAATCTTGCAAATATAAATAATTCCATGTGTCATTTTTCTGACATACCCACTGGTAGGTATAACTGATGCTGTTTATGAACAAGATTTTTCAGAGGAGCCATAGAGATGGAATTCCAAAATTACCTGGATGCCTAAAGCCTGTGCTCCTATATCTTTCCAAGTATACATCAGTGTATCTTCTCTGTAGATGAAGCGTTGCTGGTCTAGAGGACATTGCTTGCACCTGCTGTTGTGCAGATGTGCAAAAGAAAAATGGAAAAATAATGAAATCAGAAATCAAACACAAGAGCTGTTTTTTACAAGTTTGAACTGGACAAATGGTATCATTTTTATTGGGTTTTTTTGTTTGTTTTGGTTTGGTTTTTTTGTAGGAAAACAAATATGGAGCATTCACTTTTAGGGCTTGAACTCCCATTGCCAAAACAACTAGTGCATTGCCTCTAGGTAGAGTTTGCAGTGAAAGACTGGCTTTATTCACGTCAGCAGGATAAAATAAGGCCACGCTCTTCTGGGAGTGAGTGGCTGGGCAAGATGGGGTTTTGAACACCCATCCCAAAGGCTTAGTCTGTGCAGACTGTCGAATATGTAAGGCTGGAGCACAGCATCCTAGTCTCCACACTCAGAGGTAAAGCAGATGTCACCTGAAACCCTTAAGGACGTAGAATTTTCTTAATGCTCTGCCTTGTTGTGCGAGCCCATTGAAAGAACACTTCAGAGGGGACCCATTTCTTACTAATGTAAACTTTCTGAGGAGTATCCAAAGATATGACCTCTGGGTGAACCTTTAACCTTCCCCTTAATTATTTGTTTGAAGACAGTGTGGAGTTCTCCTGCTGAGAGCCAAGGCCCATAATGCTTCACAGCCCTGTGAGCAGGGGTGTGTGTGCAGGGAAGTGGAGAGGGACATAAATAAGGGGACCACCAGATGTAAATAATAAAAGTGGTTGGGGTTTAAATAAAAAAACCGAAAGAGCAATTTGGTTTTCCTGAAGAGTGGCCTGATTGAAGAAAAGGGGTTAGTAAGATGGAAAGTGTGTGCGTGTGTGTGGGGGTGTTTCTTTTATTTTTTACAGGCACAAATAAGTGTTCATTCCATTCTTTAAAACCTTGCCATCTGTATACACCATTAGAAGCTCATAGGAGAAGAGAAAACAGTCTTATCAGGCTTTCCTGTTAATCTCTATTGGCCTTAACTTTAGCTGATAAAAGGCGTGCTGGATGGAGGAGGTTCAGGTCAGGCTCCATTTGGTCAGCGCAGCAACATTACTGGAAAGTAACTCAGCAAATAAGTCCTATCAGGGACCTTTGTCTCTGAGGACGGAAACACACTTCAAAATCACTGCACTGGGGTAGGAGATGCCTTCACTGTGCCACAGTCAGAAGGGAATAAACAAGTATATTGACTGTGTCTGAGTTTTTATTTTAATACCTGAAGCCGTGGCTAATTCTGAGGCAGGATGACATTTCTGACAACTGAATGATACTTTTCCTAAAGAATAAAGAATGTCTTTGGGATGTAAACAGAGAGATGCAAAAGAGCCCTTTAGTGTTACTTGTAGCATTTATGCATCTGTCTAATGAAATTTCCACGACTGTGATTACAGAAGATGCAATCGAAGGTGTGCCACCATCCTTTATTATCTGCAAAGGAATTTAAGCAGAGGGTGGGAGGGAGTGAGGGACGCACGACAAAAGGCCTTGCGGAGTAATGCTATATAAAGGCTAGCAATTTACTAAATGAGCAGATGAACTTAGTTTTCAGTTAACTGACTGAAAGACTTTGCTAGGCGTTGGATCGGGCCCAATGGCAATTATTGGAGGCTGTTTTGGATGATGGGCATGTTAGTATTTCTGAAGAGGATTAAACGCTAGTATTCGACTTCATTAGCACTCCTTAAGGGTCACCAGGCGAAAGCCTGAGCTGTGAAATAGCACACAAAACCTGCGCGAAGGCTCCAAAGTGTTCTCAAACACAAAGAAAAGGGACAAAAACAAGTGTGGCTCCCGAGTGATAGAAAATTGCCCTGTTTTCAAAAATATTCTGTGAATAGGCAAGTTTTAAAATTATTTTAGGGAAATTAATTTAGCTTAGCTTGTGCTGATGTGGATTGCTGCACATTAAGCTAATAAGAAATATGCAAGCACTTATTTTTGGATTACTAGCAAAATTAGATCCAGGCTCCACAGCCAACTAACTGCCTTTGCCAGTGCTCAAAAGCCTCGGCAACCACCCCAGTTTGAGATTAAAAAAAAAGCTTATTTTGGGCCTAATATTAACCACATGTACCTGTGACTGGGGGTTTCTAACGAGTTGAAAGGTGCCTGAGTTGAGGGCAGGCGGGCGGTTGCCTTGCGCGGGGTGTCCCCGCTTGGACACAGAGGTGGCCCCCAGCTGGCACTGACCTCCAAACGACCCTCGCCTTTACAGGCTCCAACTGCAGGAGTTGTAGAAGAGCAGAAGTCTTTCTGGGCCGGCACTTATTGCTGCTGCGCTGGTGATAAAAC
>VZRR01012209.1:569434-582932 GCA_013398015.1 Oreocharis arfaki
ATTTGTTCTAGGAGAAAAACACGACATGTACTTTTAGGGCTAAACCTTTAAGGTACTGAGCAGCAGCATACCCCATTGACTTAACTGACTGTTGAAAGCATTCAGCATCTTTCAGGAGTTGCTTAGCACTTCAAAGATCAGGACTTTTGTTGGTATCTTAGTTTTGTTCATTTATGCAGTTGGGTCCATTGATCTGTGTGTGGAATTTGCATTGATACTGCTTAGCAAACCCAGACAGGATATAGCCTTTTACATTTTTAAAATACCAAAGAGAAGCAAATCATATATTTATGCTCAATTGACAAGTCTTTACATATAGCCAGCATCTTTGTAAATTTTATCATAGGAATTCACCCACTTGGTTTTTTTTAAAGTATACTTATATTTTGTGATACTCAGTTGTGCTCAATATTTAGTTCTGTTATGTGCATTATCCTGCTGAATGATCAAATTAAATGCAAACTAGAATTTGAATGTCTGCAAACATTGGCAAGAATCTGCAGCTAATTTTAGATGGAAGATTTGCAGTGTCTGTTGTTTTTCCTGTTCATTTTAGATGGGTAAATTGTAAAAACGTTGAGGAATCTGACCTGCTTTTTTTTTCCCCTTTTTGTCTAGGTTTGCAAGGCATGCCAGGGGACTACGTATCTCAGGGTGGTCCTATGGGTATGAGTATGGCACAGCCAAGTTACACTCCTCCCCAGATGACCCCACACCCAACTCAGTTAAGACATGGACCCCCAATCCATTCATATTTGCCAAGTCACCCCCACCACCCAGCCATGATGATGCACGGAGGACCCCCTACCCACCCTGGAATGACCATGTCAGCACAGAGCCCCACAATGTTAAATTCTGTAGACCCCAGTGTTGGTGGACAGGTTATGGACATTCATGCCCAATAGTATAAGGGAACTCAAGGGAAAAACAAAACAAAAACAAACAGAAACTATTTTAAGACTCTTGAACTTTGACCAGATGTTGACACTTAATACGAAATTCCAGACAGCTGTGATTATTTTTTACTTTTTGTCATTTTCATCAACAACAGAGGACCAATGGAACAAGAACACTAATGTGAAATCATGGGCTCACTGAAATGAATATGTCCATGTACAGATCCTCTGGGAAAAAAAAAGACTCCAAGAGTTATAACTACTGTAGTATAAACATAGGAACTAAGTTAACTTGTACATTTCTGTTGATCACTCCGTTACGTTGCCTCAAATAGTTTTAGAAGAAAAAAAATCCTTGTTTTCCACACTATGTGTGTTGTTCCCAAAAGAATGACTGTTTTGGTTCAGCAGTGAAGTCACTATCCATGAAAGACCTGTTTTGGCCAGTGAGAAAAGAACTACCCTGGAGATGAAGATGAAAAGTCTTGCTGGGTCTCTCATCACTCAGAAGACTGTTCCAAGAAGGCCTTGCCATTCCCTCATTTTGTTCCTTCATAAAATGTGTCCTTTAGTTTCAAACAGATCTTTATAGTTCGTGCTTCATTAAGTCTCTCCCCATTCCTCCCAATCTATTTTTTTTTTTGGACTCTTCTTCAAAGAGCTTGCAGGTGAAGATTTAAAAGACAGAACAGACAGAGCAGAAGCTTCTTCCAGTAGTTCTGAGCCTTGGCTTTGGACAAAACAAAACTAAAAGTTGGGCAGCTTTCCTCAATGAAAGAAGTTACTAACGGTCTTTGCGCCAAACCTAGGACTTTATCATGAACTCAAAGCTTGGGGAAAAAAAGCAAGAGAATACTGTAACAAACTTCGTACAGAGTTCGGTCTATTAATTGTTTCATGTTAGATATTCTATGTGTTTACCTCAATTGAAAAAAAAAAAAGAATGTTTTTGCTAGTATCAGATCTGCTGTGGAATTGGTATTGTATGTCCATGAATTCTTCCTTTCTCAGCACGTGTTCCTCACTAGAAGAAAATGCTGTTACCTTTAAGCTTTGTCAAAATTTACATTAAAATACTTGTATGAGGACTGTGACGTTATGTTTTAAAAAGAAAAAAAAAAAGGTGTTAAGTCACAAAATGCGGTAATAAATATTTCATTTTTGATTTTTTGCTAGGCTTTTGTGTTTTTAATCATGTTTAGGAGAGTCTGAAGTTATCATGAGAGTTGTCTCAAACATTTCTTCTCAGCATTGAGAAGAAAGGCTAAAGAAAACCCAGAAACAAGCTTGTCATTGCATTAATAGAATAATTGAATGAAAGATCATCTGAGGTTATCTATTTCTTTTCATTACTGATACTAGATTTTTGCCAGATTAAACAAAATTTGAAATATTATCTCACCAGCTTGCATTTCAGAGAGATGTGTCTAATATTTGTAGTACCTGCTAATAACATAGAAGCTGAGTTTGCGTTGTGAAGGCCCAGACGTGAGATGATTAATGCCATGTGTGTACATGTATGTGTGTGTGCATCCATAACCACAGCAGACCATAACTCCATGTATTTAGCTCGGAGGTGAAGGATGGCTTTATTGCAGAGTAGGTTTGGAAGTTTTAGGAGGAGAAAAGAAGCTTTGGCTCCAATGGGAATTTTTTCCTATGTGAGGATTGCGTAAGCTAGCTTTTAAGATGGGTTTACTCCTTTTGTTGTCTTCAGCTGTTTTCAGGAAAAAAAAAAAACCAAACCTAAAACAACAATGCATCAGCTAATGACAGAAAATGTTGATTTGACGTTTTGTATACAAATAGCTGGAATAGAATCATGGTTAAAGGTTTGTTTTTTCTTGAAAAAGCTTCTGGCAGTTTGAAGCAACTAAAGGAGAGCTTGAACTGGGAAGACATGAGCAATGTTAGAAAAAGCAGCCTCTCACCTTCCTCAGTGGCACTGTTAAGTCAGCAAGAGTGGGATGAGGCCCAAAGAGCAGGGGAAAGCCTTGCCTTTATTCCTTGGAGGAGGGGAGTAGGAAAGGACTTGTAATTAACTCAACTTTCTAGGAAACAAAAGTTACCAACTTCAATGTCTGTGAATTTGTAACCCTTCTCCTCCTTCCTTCTCATCCTTCCAACTGACCCAGGTGTCTTTAAAAACTTTGAGTGACAACTTTTACCCTTGGAATGTGGAAAGAGGCTCAGCCTCATAGTTAATGTTTAATTTCTGAGCTGAGTAAATGGACCCACGCTGCTGGCTGCAGAAGGGAGGATGCCAGTAGAATGGGTGTGAGGATTTATTTAGCAATTGGGTCCTGCTTTGTGGGCGTCTCTTATAAGGCTTTCGTATGAAATTTAGATTATAATTCCCTGCTTGGCTTTGATGCTCTCTGTCCTGGTTAAAATCACATCGACCCTTCAGTCGCCTAAGAAGAGCACAGCCTGGGTGTCCATTTCCAAATTCTCTGATTTTTGTGGATGCAGAATTTAAGAAGGCAAGATTATTTGTGTTAGCACTTTAAAGGGGAGGCTTTTTTTTTTTTTTTTTAAATCAGTACTTTATTTCCTTGCAGATATTTTCTCTTGAATTTGAGGAGAAATGTCAGAAATCACATTGGTAGAAGGACAGGAAAGAATTCATCCAGAGTAGATTATTTGTTTTTATAATGAACTAAATATGTGCATTGCTATGTTGTCTTTTATTTCCGTTCTTTTTTTTCTCACCCTTTTGGGCTATGCTTTCCGTGAGATGTCTTGCTGAAATCCAAGGTACAATATCGTGCAGAGATTTCTCCATCTGAGATTTTCTGTTTAGCATGGAAGGTTCCGATTTTGGTATTTTTAAGAACTGCTCAGCTGTCAAAAGCAAACAAAACGGGAATAATGTTTTGACAGCGGTATAGTGTTAAAGAAAATACTCGAGTCTGAATAAAAATTGCTTATGCTGTGGGAAACGAAGGGTAACAGAAGAAGCACCTTTTGTTTACATACACACATGTTTATAATCCCAAATTTCCATTTCGCCGAGCGGGTCTGGGTTGGGAGTTGTAGTCACCATAAATGAGGGATTTTTCTTCCAGATTTTGCTGCCTTTAAGGCGAAGAGAGGAGGGGAGCGCACCTCCGGCAGCGCTGCCGCCCGAGCCCTGCCCGTCGCGGCGAGCGGGCACCGCAGGGCCGAAGAGGAGATGCCGGGGGGAGCCGGGCGCTCCCCACCTTTCACTCATAGCCGCAGAGAGAGCGAGGGAGAGAAAATTGCCCCAGCNGGCGGGGGCACGGGCTGGACCCGCTCTCCCTTGTAGGTTTTGCTCATCGCTCCAGCGGCTCTCAGGGCTTCCCGAATGGAGTGAAGGTCTGCCGGCAGCGCTTTTGTGGGAGTCGATCCGGAGCCATTAGCCCACTATATGCCTGATGCGTGTGCTAGGAAAAAAATCCACGGAGCCCGGAAAACGCCCGAATCTTTTCCCCAGGCGCGACCGCGTCCCCGCGTTGCGCGGAGCGGCAGGAGAGGGCTCCGCTGCGCGGAGGGATGGCTGCCCCCCACGTCTTCCCTACCACATCCCTGAGTTCAGCCGAGAAGAAACGGAGCCGGCCTTTTAGCTCTCCTGACAGCACTTGGGGAAAAATCAACCCCGCCAGCGCCGCGCGGGAGCGAGCCAGCTCCGAGCTGGGCAGCCCAGCCGCTGCGGGCTGAGCAGGACCGGATGGGATGAGGGGCGGGTGGGGGCAAGGTTTGCGGGCAGATTTTAATATTAATAGTTTTGGTGGCGAGAAAGAGACAGACAGAAGGGAGGTTGCTCCTCTGGGTAGAGTCCCTGCGACAGTGATGATGGATGACCCCGCACGGCTAAACAACTCCTCCCCTTCATCCCCACACGGTGTCAAAGCTACTTTACTTGCAGCTCTAGGAATAAAAAAAAAAACAAACAACCCTTCACCCTATACCTTGCATTGATTTATTGATCATTATGAATCAATTACTACTCTCAATATTTTAGAATGTGCTTACAAAAAGAGGGTCTGCGGCTGGAGAAAAAAAAAATCTTTGCCTCTGTAAGAAACACAGAATCTTCTTGTATAGGCCTGTGACTGAAAAATCACTGCTAATAATTGGTGTTTAACCATTTTCCAGGAGCCGCATTAATGAGGACGGGGTGAGTATCTTTGGTGTGCACCTCCAAGAGCGCTATTAAAACTGGGGGGTTCCACCCCAGTAGAAAGCACGTAGAATACGTATGGCGCGTGCAATCTCGTTGCTTAACTACTCCAAGGAAAGAATGAAAGAAAGAAAGAAGAATATTTTAAAAGCCCAGAAGCGAGCTCCATAAGACACCCCCTCCCCCCAAGTGCTGGATATTGTGCTGTGAGAGGGCGCGGGACCGGGGCCGGGCTGCGCGCCCACGGGACAGGACAGCGGAGGCCGGCTGGGTTGCTGCGTGCAATGGGAAGGAGGCTTCAGCAGGGGCAGAAAGTATGTGAAGTTGGATTTCTCTCGCTTTCTCTGTATTCTCGCATTTGCAGCAGTGTTTGAGGATCTCAAGGTGTTTCTATGGCTACCTTGTGTATGTGGGAGGGTCATATGTGGGGGTGCCCAAGAGAAAAGGCAGCTCTTGGGTGATCATTTATCAATGTCACCCACATAATGATTCTCTCTGCAGCCTTCTATTGATGAGGATAATTACATTAGCTCAGAGTGACTGATCAATGAAAAACCACCAAACAAAAACTTCTTTACTCTTCTATAATACCAAAAACCGATACAGAAATAAGATAGAAAGGGAGGATGGGATTTCCCTTTCCTTCCCTTTAGCAATTATTTTTGTAACGAGCAAAGGAAAGCAAGGAAGTTTTATCCGATTAGTTTCCTTTTCAGAAGAGGCTACCATTTTGTGAAAATGTTCCCTTAAACCTCTTGGCATCACCCGGTGCCTAGTAAAAGCAAATCGTTATTTAAAATATTGACTACTGCTTCTTCCCTAGACTCTAAATACTTTGCTTTTACGGTTGTGTTTTGTGATCGGAGGGCGGGAGTTGGAGGGGGAGGGAAGAGTGCGATAGTTTGGAGCTGCGAAGAGGGAAAGGGAAGGCAAATAACTTTTCTTGCGCCATTTCAACTGTCTCTGTTTGTCAGGTTTTCTTTGGTTTTATCACTTCATAAAGTGGCTCTATTAAAGATGGAATGTGGCCTCCCTGAGATGCTGCTCTGTCGGTGAAAGCTTGCAATTAAATTACGGGTTCGTTCTTTCCAGAGTTAAAAATCAATGTTTTCTCAATTAAAGGGAATTTTAATGCTTTTATTGGGAGTTGTTAAGGACGCCGTAAATTTTACTGTAATGCCTTTAAGCTCCGAAGCCCTGCCAGTGGGCAGGTTGATATTCATGTTGGTTTTGGCGGAAGAGGTTGTTGCTGGTTTTGTTTTCTCTCTAAAGGTCCTTCTTCAGAAAACTCAATCATTTTGAATAACTGCAAGACAAACTGATGCAAAGGGGCGGAGGAGCGCAGGCTCTTCCTTCTGCCCTCCCCTCTCCATTTCGTACTGCCATCAGCTCCTCTCGCTGTGGCAGGGAGCCCTGCCTTAGCGCTCTCCCACCGGGCGCAAGGGCGGGTTTTCAGCTGGTTTTGCTAGGAACGGAGAAACGCTTCAGTTTCGGAGCACGTGTTTCGCCCAGGTCGCTCCCCCTCTCGGAGAGGGCAGGGGTGCTGAAGGAGGACGCGGAGCGGCGGCCGGGGCTCCCCTGCGGGGCCAGCGAGCTGCACGCTCGCCCGGCCCGCTGGCACCCTGCGGGCTGCGCAAGGGCTCCCGTTCAAGAGACCTAGCGCTGGTAAAGGAGCATGTCCGGTCCTGCTGCAGACCTTGCGTTTCTGCAAGCATCTGCTTACAGGGATGGCTTCCAAGTCAGCCCAGGGACGTAAATGAATTAAAGTCGGAATAGGGCGGGCAGAGGCTCTTTTTTTTTTTTTTTTTCTGGCCGAAATATTGTTTCTTCACAGGCTACTGTCAAGTGAAATCCCCACCAGGAGGCTGATCTTGAACACATTTACACGGGGTTAATTCCCCGAGCCGCAGGAGAGATCGTCCCCGGGCCGTGAGATCAGAAATAGGCCCTTATCGCCTGGTTTTGTCCGAAGCGTGTTTAAAATTCCTTAAATTACCTCCATGAAGAACCAGTGCAAACTCCTCTAGAACCAGTGCAAACTCCTTTGATTAAAGCGACTGTCAGATTCTTCCAGATTAGGCGAGAGAAAACGCAGAGTAGGATGTATTTATTATTTATACTATAGTCCACTGTGAACAGTTGGAAGGGGAGGATTAGAGAACGCGTTTGAAAGAGGAGACGAGAGAAAGCGAGACAGAGATGTAACCCTCTCTGTGGTTTGGACCAAGCTGCTTCATTTCTCCCCCCACCCGCCGAGCTCCCCGTGCCGCCACCCCAGCTGCGCTCCCCAAAGCGGGGCCGCCAGCTCGTCCTCCCGCTCGCCGCGCTGGCCAGAAGCGTCCGTCACTGCTTCGTGAAGGACCCGGCATCAGTAACCCGATCGCTCTGATTTTCACTCAAGTTTGTGTTGTTCTGCTTGAGCCTGGTGCGCGGCACTAAACACAGCCGGTCCTTGGGGGGAAAAAAAAAAAAAGGAGGGGGACGACGACGGATGCTTTCCACTCTCAGGCTTGTGTCTGTGTTTAGAAATAGAGGGCAGGGGAGAAAAACAAAGCCATAACCGGCTTCTCACCAAGCAGGTTTGCTTTAGGATCTCCCGTTAGTGGGGAGAATGGGGCAGCGCAGCCCTTGTGTTTGGCTAAGGCAAAAGTGAGGAATTCGTGAGCTTATTTTATTTTATTTTATTTTACATTTTATTTTTTCCCTGAGGCTGCGGCTCTCCAATTCGGAAACCTTTTCAAATCTATGAGCCTTGAATGGACAAATACTCGCTATTAATATGGGACATGGACGAGTGGCAAAAAACCTGAATGGAAACTGTGCGGTAGCTTTAGGAGAAACTAACGATGTGCTTCAGCTCTTGCCATTACAGGGAAGGAAAGAGGGGGAAACCCCTTCTGATTAATAACTAGCAGGGTAATGTTGAGGGCTTTTTCTGCCCGATTGCCTTTTTGAATTAGAGCCGATTTCTTCACACTTCAATAGGGCCTGTCTCTTTTAAAATGACTGACAGATTTGTTTCTCCTTTTTTCTCTCCCTGAGACTTAATGATGTAAATTTTCTAATTAGTTAAATCACGTTGCTTAAAGGCCTTAATGTTTACCGGGCAAGGAATGATAGCCGCATTCTGATCTCTCGAAATAACCAGCGAAATAATATTAGAGTTTTTACAGAAGAAGGGAGGGAGGGGGAAAGCGCAGAGGGAGAGATGGGCTGGGGAAATATCACGTAAAATGAGAGCTAAAGTTCAGCCCGGAGCTTCTTCCCTCCTCCCCCACGCCCCCGAACCCGCTTTTATTTTTCAATCAGCTAAGATTTAATTAGGAGCCCCCAGGCCGGACGATCTGATATTTTCTCATTAGTTTCCCATCAGTAATCTTGAGTGTTAGATTGGCTTAAAGGTTGTCAACATTTGACCAATTTTATTTAAGGCAAAGAAATCACGCATTATAGCTTCGGGACCCGAGACCTGAAAATAAATCCTGCCCGGATCAGCGGAACTAACATGCGAAAAAAATGTTGACAATTCATCGTTGTGTTTAATAAGTTGCATAATGTATGGTACGCACATGCACGGAGAGCGGCACGGGGACACTGGCGCGAGGCACCCAGCAACGCGCACACCTGGCTGTCCCTCCGTGTGTGTGCGTGTGTGTGAACACGCGTGTGTGTGCGCGTGTGTGAATACGCGTGTGTGCGTGTGTCTACACGTGTGCGCACACGTCTGTGTGCCCCATGTCCGCTTGTGCCCCATGAGTGTGTCCTTGCGTGTCCGCGTGTCCCATGTGCGTGTCCGTGCGTGTCCGTGTGTCCCATGTGCGTGTCCGTGTGTCCCACGTGCGCGTCCGTGCGTGTCCGTGTGCGGGCGCGCGGCGCGGCAGCGCGGGCTCCCAGGCGCAACCTCGGAGCGCCCCCTGCTGCCCGCGCCCGGCGCTTCCGCGGAGGCGCGCTCCGCCCGCGCTGCGCTCTTCCCTGCGCGCTTCCCTGCGCACTTCCCTGCGCACCTCCCTGCGCGCCGGGACAAGGAGCGCGCCGCGCAAGGGCCGCGCGGGCGGAGAGAGAGTGCTCCCTGCTCCGCGCCTCCCTTTCGGCCGGGAGGGATCGTAACATAAACTGTTTACGAGGCTGCCCTTTTCCTTCCTTGTGCGAACGCAGAGCTGCCGATAGCGGAGAGAGGCAGCTGATAAGGAGGAGGCACGTGCTTTTGTTGCCCCCGCCGTTTACTCTGCTCGCCCCTGCCTGTCCCCGGGCCCGGCGGCAGCGCGGGCGGTGCTCATGGGCCGCCACCCGAATTTGGCTGCCCGCGTGGCCCCTCTGCGCCCCTGGCCGCAGGCACGGGGGGGAAAGGCAATAAAACACTGCCAAACGGGTGTCATAGGGCCCCGGTGATTTCTAGGTAAGGCCACGGCTTCATGTATATTGAAAGCACAACAGTAGGGTAAAATCGACCGGTCTGTTACGATTTCACCGCAGACTTTTCCGCTATGATCGAGAGGGCTGTTTCGCGCCCTCCTCCACCGTCCTGCGCGCACCCACGCGTGCCAGCCCGCCGTGCCCACGACGAGCCCTTTTCCCTCGGACGGGTTCCGCCTAGGGGCTCTGCTCCCGGCTGCCCAGGAGGAGCGGGGGAAACGGCCGGGCAGGAGCGCGGGATGCGGACAGCCCGGCCCGGCGGGGCGAGCGCTGGCCGGGGGAGCGCTGGCGGCGCCGCCCGCCGCGGGGTCCGGCCTGCCGAGGGGAGCCGCTCCGGCCGGGGTTGCGCGGGTGCCGGGAGGTCGGACAAGGCAGAACTCCTCTCGGGAGCCGCCGATACATCATAAACTGCCCTCGCTTAAGGAGGCACCCTAGCCTCTTTGTACGCTGGGGTACTACAGTTACATATTTACTATTTAAAATGTTATTTTGCCCAATTAAAAAAAATAATATAATCATACAAACCCAACACTCAAACCTGCATCTTGTTCCGTTGGTTCAGGGATGTGCCTAGATAAAAGTCCAGCCAAAACAATGCTGTGCAGAAGACATTGCTGGACCAAGACAGGAGTTGCGCAAATTTATTTTCTTTTTAAAAATGTGCCTGAAAGGGAATGGGGGAGGGTGGAAGAGAATATTTATCAGAATACCAGAAGACACCTTTCTTGAAACAAAGGCAAGGGGAATCATCTCTGTTGCAAATCCATCAGGCAGAGACCGAATAACAGTATCTGTAGTCGGGCGTTCAAGAATACAATGTGTTTAAGTAACAACAACAAATGCTTCCTACAGTTGCTACAGCGCAGCTTAATAAAAAATTAGCCTTACTGACAGTCTTGTCAACATTTTAAGTAAATTATCATAGCGATGGTCTTTGGAGAAGAAAACCCACACTCCTTGCTAAAACACCTCCTATCATTAATCTTAAACCACTTGAAGATTATGATGGAAAGAATGGGATCAGTAACCATTATCACCTCAAATTGCTGTTAAAAACTCCGCTGTTTATTTTTGCAACAAAAGCGAATGTATCTGGGAAATGCAGAAAAGGGAAGAAAGGAAAACACAAGAAAGGCAGAACAATTGAGGCGAGCCCTGTTGCAACCTCGATGATAAACACATGGAAAAAGCTGTTACTGCTCTGCGGATTGCTGGAATTTGGGTAGACGTTAGAAAAATAAACAAAGTGATGACTCCGCACCAGTTCTGTAAATGCACCGCTGCACTCAGAAAAATAAAAGGTAACTTCTTAAAATTATTTGTGGTTTCCTGAATGTTCGGTGTTTGCCTTTATCTGCATCTATCATTTGATAAAGATCAAAAGTCTTAAAAATGTACTTGCACCTTTCACTGTTCCTAGGTAGGAAAAATATTAATTTCGACCCTTTGTTGCTCGTGTTTTGTATGCATTACGTGTTTTCCAGTAATCGTCAGAATAAAGGCTATAGTGTAGTTTTATGAGGATCCGACATACTCGAAACGTTTATTCAGAGCGAAACCTTTCCAGACGCGATTCTGATTTTTATTGTAGTCTCTCCTGTTAGAATATCATCCCTCTTTGAAATACATTTTTACAGATGAAAAATAATATTTTTCCCTCGTTAAACTAATTCCAGGATTTGTCAGAGAAGGGAGAATCTGTTGATTTAGGGACACTCGACCTGCATGTTATCAACGGATCTTTACACCTTCAATGGATCCACCAACCGATGTGAGATGGGCACACGTCTGAATACAATCAAACACAGGTTTTTGAAGTTATTTTTTAAAAATGTGGAAGTTTACACGAAGCCTTTAAAGAGGACGATGCACCTCGGCAGGCCCTCCTCCTCCTCTCCCTGGAAGTCAGAGGAAAGGGTGCCATTAAGCCAGGTCGTTGAGAATTAAAATAAACCAAACAATTATTTTCGCGTAGCAGAGCTGCATCTTCCTGTTGTTTCCGCGGTGATTCACGCCAGCAGCGGTGTACCAGAGGCAGAGGCGGGCGGGCTGCTCTTCCCCCTTCAGCGCGGGGGACGGGGATTTGCTCCCAGAGGCAGCTTGGCGGCGGCGAGGGGCGCTGCGCGGCGCGGTGAGGGGTGCGCAGGTAGGCGCGGCGGGAGTGGGAGCTGGAGCAGCGCTGCCAACTCCCCCGCCGCGGCCCCACAGTGACCCCAGCCCGGGGCTGCGGAGAGGTGAGAGGTGACGCTGTTAGCCAGCGCAGACCTGGCCCTTTTAAAGCCACAGCTAATCAGTCCTTTACTAAATTAAAATATAGGAACCAGAGGGGAAGCAATTTCGATGTAAAGAATTACCGTGAGCGCTCCCAGAACGAAATAGTATTGAAATGAGGACGGTGCTGTCTGCGACAGACAGATTTGTCACCCAGAAGCAGTTGGGCTAAGATAAACTATAAAATTATACATCCGCTGTATAGATCCCATAGATCTGCATGTGTGGGAGATTACGTATCCCACACGTACCCAATAATAAAATAAGGACATCGAGCTGTTAAAAAACTTCAGCCCCATAAACTATGCAGCGGGGTGATTGTTATAGGGCAGCGGGCACTGAGTGGTTAATTGCCCACCTAGCTAAAGGCTCAGAGATTCATTATAATGTGGGAAGAAATTAAAGCGGAAAAAAAGTGATACATTTTCCTGTCCATTCATTTGTCTTCGATTTCAAGTTATTCTTTAACCTCTGTAAGAAATAGGAACTAGCTGTGTCAGAGGGGTGTGTGTGCGTATGCACTACAGACATACAGTGCGTACCTCTGTGTTTGTGATGTACGAGTGTGTGTGATCTGAGCACATGAATTGGCTCACAAACACTGGAAAATGGTGACAATTCCATTTTTCCTCTTTAATTAGGAAATATTCCTTGACTATCTTGGCACCCATTACTTTCTAATAACTCCATAGAACCAGGAGAAGAAGAATAAATGTCAGCTGCGAGTAATCTGCTATAAAGCAATTATTTTACTAGGATAGTGTGCAATTGCAAGTACAACACCGTAACGGCCATGAATGAGACGCAAAGGCAAAAAAAAAAAAAAAAAAAGGCTACTGGAGTGATGATAATATTTGAGAGTACATGCACTTCAATGGGTCGCAGTAAGAAATATCTAGCTTTGGTAACGTAGCTCTGTTTCAGCTAGACTGCAAAGAAACTTTCCCTTTTCATGTGTTTCAGGCAGCAAAACGCTGGGTTTAGAAGACTGCGAGCCAGTTTCCTGCATACTACTATAATTAATTTACGTGCGGAGATCAAAGATCCGAGGGCGAAGGAAATAATTGGTTCTGCCAGAAAACGCTTCTCTGGCGCAGCCCACGGTCAGCCGCCACCCACGGCAGGTAAGCTGCTGCGTGAAACTATTTTTAACTGAACAAAAGACTAAGCAAACATCTGACGTCAGGGAGCAGCGTTCCAGGAGGAAAGGGGGGCTGGCAGCGGTGCGTGGTGCCGGGCTGCCCGTCCCACCCCCGCCCGTGGCCCGGCACCCCCGACAGCAGCGCGGCGGTGCCCGGCGGCCCGAGCGCGGCCTCCCCCGCTCCCAGCGGAGCGCGGCGGCCTCGGGGAGGGGGCTGTCGTCCGCCGGGACCGGACTGAGGCTGCGGGATGCCCTAGAAGTGACAAAGAGCAGGCACGGCGCCCATCGGGGAAGGCTAGTGGCACCGCTCCTGCTCACGCTGGTCTGCAACTTCTGCGTGTCGTTTTAAAAACCAGAGGCTGCTTTTATCCCCGGCGAATTTGCTGTGTTTACCTGTACGGAACCCAAAGACTTCAGGCACTCGGTAGGCGAGCCCTGCTCCTGGCACGCTGGGTGCGGTGGCCGTGCGGTACCAGCGCAGCAGCAGGCTCGGGGCGACGCCCCCAGCCTCCCGCATCGCCGCGGCCCAAACTTCCACTCTGATGTGAGCGTGAATAAATACGAGAAACGCTGTGAAGTTCAGCGGGCAGGAGGAGAAGCGCTAGGCTAGCTCTGCCATCAGTGCTGCACAAG